>JXSR01S021001.1:130972-160744 GCA_000969725.1 Ophiothrix spiculata
AAACAGATTTTTTTTTTCAAGTGGCCATTTAGCTGTTGAATCTTTTGCTGCCACCCAAATGATGCAATTTTCAACAAATTACATTTTTATGAAATCTTGATGACTTTATTTAACATTTTCTTGGCTAATTGCTTTAAGTAGACCCTCATACATAACATATATTGATTTTGTTTTGAGATCTCATGCAAAAGAACAATTTTAAAAGCTTTTTTAGAAATGCCTCAAAACCCCATAGACTTTACACACAAAAGTTCAAAGGTCGGTAGCACCCCCTAAATATTCACAAAAAGTGATAAAATTTTGTATGTGGTATTTTTGACTCATAATGCAGCAAATTAGAGGGTTGCCCGATAAAATATCAACATTTCGATTTTTTCAAAATCAGCCTAATAACCATGCAACCGTACATAGGATTTTTCACGTTATAAGTTTTAGGACGAAAGCGCAGAAATGTATTAATATTCACTATAAACCATATTTTCAATGAACTCGGTCAAAATGATGTAAAACAGCTTTCAAATGGCTGAATAATAAAGGTTTTTTGTGTGAATAATCGGCAGAAGTACTGCTGTCTTACTATTATTTGTGCAAAATCTTTCCTACTAGAAAAAAAAATGTTACATCATCTGATTAAATTCAAAAGAGTAACCTTATTGCCCAGAGCACCATTCCACCACATGTATTCACAGTACAAAGATTACTACGTTAGCATCAACACACCAACGTATTGTCAAGTTTTTGATGAGTATTTTATGTTTTATTTTCTATAAGACGTTCAATCTGCGATAAATAATTCATAGCCACTTATGTAATATTCAACAACTCACTGTATCTCCTTATAAAGGAGCGTACCGTTGTTGATTCGTGATGAATCCACAGTTGATATTCAAATAAGCGCGTCAGGCACGGCACAGCGTACACGGAGGTGCGTTTACGCAGCGCACATAAATCGGCGCACTGTTCATCACGCGTCGGAAACTTGAGTACGTACAAGGATTGGCGCTTGGGAACAGTTGAAAACGACAAAGTAACAATCATTTAAAAACTAGCATTTTGTTTCAGATTCTTCAAAGTATTTTTATTGAAATGAGTATCTGTTAAGGTGGCCTAGCACAGATGCGGTGTCGGACACGAGTAAGCTGATATCAGCGGTGTTGGACACAGTTTCAAAGTATTTATCCCGGGCTTTTAGCGTACTTTTTGGCGTACTGTATCTTGCGCTTTAATAAAACGCGACCTTACACGTGCGTCATTTTTATATTCACGCATAAGACCATGCGCGTTGCTCCTGACGGCGCAGGACCCAAAGCGCACAGTGCTTAAGGGACTAGTCACTGATAAAAAAATGTCAATTTTTTACCTTATTTTGCTTTGTATCTCAAAAAGTAAGTCGGTGACCATATTTTTTTATTACGTTTTTTTAAAGAACTATATAAGGACCGATAAATATTTGAAAAAGAGAGAAAAAAATAGAGCCGTTTTTTAATTATAAGTGTTTTTGTCTTGATTTTTTCGATTTTACCATAGACGTCAATGGTAAAAAGTGGTAATACATACCCTTTTTCAAATAGATTTTTCTCAAAAACTAAGTCGGTGACCCCCTTTTTTTATTTCAGAAATGTGATCAGCACACATAAAAACACCATATATCAAAAAAAAAAAAAAAAATTAAATAGAGAAATTCTATCTGTGCTAGGCCACCTTAAGTTGAAAACATTTAGAATTTAATAATACGTTTTCAGGAAGATTTTCGTTGTTGAAAGGTATTCAAACATGCTATACAGAGTTGTTCATCGCTAATCAACAGCTCTGCATCCGATGCGTCGGCGTATTTTTATCACACTCGGGTGGCTAAAGCCACCCTCGCGCGATAAAAAATACGCAGACGCATGGATGCATCGTTGTTGATTAGCGATGAACAACTCTATAGCATGTTTGAATACCTAAATGTAGGGTTCTTGTTCTGACATCATCGTTGTTGTTGTTGTTGTTGTTGTTGTTCTATTTCGTTATTGTTTCGCTGTAGTTTAATAATCACAATTAGAGGACAATAATTTAAGTCTGAGCTATCATATATACCGTATACTCACGTATATGCAGTCCAAAGTAATAACAAGTGCATTCTATCCATTTATGACCAGCGTAGTATGTCTTAAAAGTGAAAGGCCTCTGTGATCTACGAGGGAGGAATGCAACGTTTTCACGGTTGTCACCCGTGTCCCTCGCATTGCATTTGATAAGTATTGCAAGAACGTGAGCATCAACACATCAACGAATTGTTATTGTTGATGAGTATTTTGTGTTTTATTTTCTATAAGTTGTTCAACCAGCGATAAATAATTCATAGCCTCTTATGTAATCATGTGCATATGGTTTGTTGTTCTGACATCATCGTCGTCGTTGTTTTTCGTTATTGTGTCATTGTTGTTTAATCATCACTATTAGAGGACAATAATTAAAGTCAGTCCAAAGTAAAAATAAGTGTATTCTATCCATTTATGACCAGCGTAGTATGTGTTAAAAGTGAAAGGCCTCTGTGATCTACGAGGGAGGAATGCAACGTTTTCACGCTTGTCACCTGTGTCTCTCGCATTGCATTTGATAAGTATTGCAAGAACGTGACAACAGCACGGTCAATTACATGTAACGGTATTTGATGCAGGTCGCATTCAGCATGTACTTGATGTTAGATAGTCTATGGCCGTTAATGTTTATATATATTTAAATAAGGATGTATAGCATTCAATATATTGGTCAAAGGATGACACCTTTTTAAAAAGGAAGCATACATTGTTATACGATCAAAGTAAGTTGTGTGTTTGGTTGTTCGTGAATGAATGTTCTATGATTCTAGTCAAGATACACAGTCGATACAATTAGTGGGTCTACTTTCTATAACCCACTTTTACATTGCCCACTTCACACGACTTTCTGTGGTGTTTTCCACATTTTGATACCAAAGTTCTTTAGCATAAACGTTTGTGAATTAAATATTAATTAAACTCTTCTTTGATATATCGGGGAATTTTCTAAATTTTCGCCCGGTGATTATTGTGCATCCTCGTTTAAAAGGTGGTGTTATGCGCTCAAAGACGGTACATGTTGATGAGTTATTATTATAGGAGTTGCTGACGCATGCATAGGCAATACTACGCAAGTTTTATCAATAGCTCTTATCTTATTTTAATCTAAAAATGATGAAAAAAGGAAACTTGTATAATCTTAAAGAGTGACATGTTAAAGAAAATGATTAGATCTAATTGAAATAAAAAGAAAAGAAGAAAAACAAATACGGTCCTTGCGGGAGACGAACCTGTGATCTAACGCTACACCGCCGGCTGATAATTATGGGTTGAATTTATAATCAAAGCATTGATGTACCAAAAATCGACGAAATTCTGATCGTGTACTGCTGAATTCTACACAGTTGGCAAAGTATGACGTCAAAAAAATGTAAACAATGCACACAAAACCTCTGATTTTTCAAATCCAAATGTCCCACTAGTCATTGCAATTACGTTTTTAATTAGCGGAACTGACGCTCATAGCTCCTGTCAGACACCGATGTTCACAAATTGAAAAATGACATTGAAAAGTTTTGGCCATTGCGGTTATGTGACAAGGGTCTGACAAACGTTCGTAATCATGAAATTGAAAAAGAGTGATATGGTTAATTATTTTACAAATATGAAGCTTGACGAAAATATTATTCCTCAATAATTTTGATTAAAAACAAACAGATTATTGATTTGAAAATAAAGATATAAACGAAAAGTTTAGATAGCTTCAACTGTCCTGTATATGAGCTCACTGTATGGATCAATCAATATGATACAAATAATAAAAGCTCTAAAAATGTTCCCACAGGCAATGAAAAGAAAAGAAGATATAACATTTAATGAATGTAAAATACAGAAAGCCAATATTTTGATAAGATTAGGCCTGTCTTTTATCAAGGCAGAGATCAATTTAAAAAAAAAAAGAGAGAAAGAAGTGGGGGGGGGGGCACACACCCTAAGATTATTTCCTTGCAAGAGTTGAACCTGTGATCTAACGCTACACCGCCGGCTGATAATTATGGGTTGAATTTATAATCAAAGCATTGATGTACCAAAAATCGACGAAATTCTGATCGTGTACTGCTGAATTCTACACAGTTGGCAAAGTATGACGTCAAAAAAATGTAAACAATGCACACAAAACCTCTGATTTTTCAAATCCAAATGTCCCACTAGTCATTGCAATTACGTTTTGAATTAGCGGAACTGACGCTCAAAGCTCCTGTCAGACACCGATGTTCACAAATTGAAAAATGACATTGAAAAGTTTTGGCCATTGCGCCGTTGCATGCGGTGAAGGTTCGTAATATTCGATAAAAAAATATTAGGAATTGAAATTGAAAAAGAGTGATATGGTTAATTATTTTACAAATATGAAGCTTGACGAAAATATTATTCCTCAATAATTTTGATTAAAAACAAACAGATTATTGATTTGAAAATAAAGATATAAACGAAAAGTTTAGATAGCTTCAACTGTCCTGTATATGAGCTCACTGTATGGATCAATCAATATGATACAAATAATAAAAGCTCTAAAAATGTTCCCACAGGCAATGAAAAGAAAAGAAGATATAACATTTAATGAATGTAAAATACAGAAAGCCAATATTTTGATAAGATTAGGCCTGTCTTTTATCAAGGCAGAGATCAATTTAAAAAAAAAAAGAGAGAAAGAATTGTGTGTGGGGGGGGGGGGGGGCACACACCCTAAGAATATTTCCCCGCTGCGTAAAAACGCAAAAGCAACCGACCTCAGGCATTGGGTTAATCATGTTTACATCCTTTACGGTCATCATTTGGTCATAGACCGGGCATCACAAGAGCTCGCAAGCATTCAACGGTATTATACCGGTGTAGCAGGAATGTAAACCCCCCTTCTAATTGTCTTGGTTGTAAAGTAAGGTATATAGGCTAACAACTCTCACGCAACATTAGCTTCACTTTTTATTCCCTTATGGTCTATGGAAGGCGGACTAACATTTCAGGCGGACTACGATTACTTTCACACCGGCTTTGCGGCTTTTCGGCTTCATTCGGCTTACCAGACACCGATCGGCGACCGGGGGTTATGTGACAAGGGTCTGACAAACGTTCGTAATCATTGAGGTACTTTCAATAGCGAATGTTGATAAAGAAACAATGAACTTTCATCTAAAGTTGTCAGCTATACCTTCATTACATCTTACAATATTCACACAAGGGGACATTGCAAATCAATAAACAAGTCTAGGTATTGAGCAGAGTATTGAGATTGAGAACAGAACACTTGAGGCCACATGTCCTACAAATTACAATGGTAAGGATTCTAATCTTAATTCAGACGCATTAAGTGAGAATATAAAGAGTGTCCCCCTTTCTCTAGTGAAACGTGAGACATTTGGTATATTCGTCTCAGAAACACTAATACATATTCCGTTTTAGACAGCTTTAACAATGAAACAAACCAATCCCTTTTCTGAAGTGTATATAATTCAACGATTATTTAAATACTACGTGGTAGTAGTGAACTTAAAGCATTAATGATCAATTTCTTTTTACCGAGTTCAACGATTTCATTAAATTTGACTTATTGAGATTCATAGTCGATCTAAAAATGTTTTTGAATACACTATACACAGCAATGTAAACAGCAACATCAACAATAAATACAAAGCAACAACAACGATAACATCACGGTGGATAAATTATATTGACTGGTTAAAAACAAAAAACAAAAAAATTACTGGTGATAAGTATTCCTTGTATTGAAATGTTTTGAACTTTAATCAAAATGAAAATGAATAATGAAACGAATAAATTACAAGATTAAGGCTGAGAATATGTAAATCAAGTACTAAATCACTTAATATTTTGGGGAGAAGGTATTATACGTGTATATTATGATATTATGAACCTACATTTCAAACGTCAGATATTTTATTAAAACACAAACAAACACACAGACACCCGAACAAACAAAGTCAAAACAAACAAACGAACCAAGAAAAACCCAGACATTGATTAGTCTGCTGTTTCCTTTCAGACACAATGAAGTCTCATTTGAGTTTGGTGAAATGTACAAGAGACCCAGGTAAAATAATGCAAAGATAAGTATCTCGCGCCTTCACATCAACAACATAAAAGCCGAATGTCGATTCTATGCACAATATTCAATGCTCTATTCTTTACTAAGTTATATGTTGCATTTACTTCACATTAGAATCAAGCACTTTGTATACATAATGTCTTATATACATTATTTACATACTTTAGTTGCAAGGGGATCGTGTCATATTTTCATGAATATATGAAGACTTGAGCGCAAAAAGTACTTAAAAAGTACATGGTCCGATTTTTAAATTTTTTGTTTTCATTGTTACATGACAGGTCACCACTTAAAATACTTCAATTTCAATTTTCAGTTAACTCGGAACAACTGTTTTGATTTAATTGTGTACACCATAAAATTAATAATTAAACGTATTTTCAATACTATAGAGCCCAAAATGTAACATGTTTCAGCCTTAAAATTTCACATGAGCAATGAAAAAATATATGGAATACTTTGGAATCAAAATATCAAAAAGATTGATAAAATGCTGACCCAAGCGGACAGAATCCTTTAAGTCTGCATTTGGCCTGATTGAGTTATCAGTGGTTTCATAGAGGGGCGGCGTAGTGTAATGGTTAGCAATCTCGCCTTGCACGCATTGGGCCCGGGTTCGATTCCCGGTAAGGGTTGCCTTGCCGGAATGGAATCTCGGAATCTTTGCTAAGATGTTTGTCTGACTTGGTGGTGGGAGCATTGGGTCAGATATTCGATCTTCTCCGCCCCTTACATGAAGTATTTAGAGTTGGGTGAATATTTCATGAGAGATTGTCGTCCTTCGGAGGGGACGTAAAGCCGTCGGTCCCATGTACAGAAGAGTCGTACCTGTACATGTAATAGTTAAACTTGTAATCGCAGTCAGTATCGTAAAGAGTAGGGTATTCTACCCCTGATTGTTCCCAACTCCGTTCTGTTCATTGTAGGGGTACCCCTTGTATAGTGTTTATCACTGTTGGGTATACCCGTGAGGATCACTCCTCTAAAGTGTAATAAAAAAAATAGCTCTCTGTGGTAAAAAGAAAAGTAGTACTTACTTTTACATTAAAAAAAAAGGCCAAACTTACTTTTTTGAGGGGTCTTTTTTTGCACTAACCACAATCTGAACTCAAGAAGTTAACCCTTAAGATATAAAGAAATGCATGGCAGTATTATTGGTCCCAACATTCAAAACATTTAATCAAACACTTATTTTGTGAAGTTAAGTTATCTTTTTATTTGTCATGACCAGCAAGCAGTACTTTTAAGTCCATATCCTACCAGATTAAGTAATCACTGGTTTCAAAACCCTGGAGTATCAAAAAATACAGCAAGTTGCAGATATTTGATAAATATGATAAAGCATAATGTTTTGTTTTACCAATTGGAATGAAATAAACAGTATTCATTTCTTTGACCATGAAATTATATTTTACATATACTTTAAATATTCTGATTATTCGTTAAAGCTAAGAAAATTACTCTTTAATATTGTAAGGTATCCAGACCACAGCAATCATGATGTGGCATGTTTGATTATAAAGCCCAGGAAAAAGCAACGTTTGATATTTGACACACTTTAAGGGTACGAGGAATCCATATGCTCCGGAAAAAGTGAATCCTAACTATTTTTCAATCATGAAAAGATAAATAGTTTCCACTGCCTTTGCGGGGACTCGAACCATGGATTATGGCTGGGGTTAGTCATGCATTACGAAGCGAGAGATCTACCGCTGAGCTATCAAGGCAGCGTTGAGATTGTGAACTAAAATCTAAAACATAAAAATTAGAATGCCGTATTTTTCTTTTGTTTACATAAAAAATGCAATTTTTGCCTCATTGGAATGCTCAATTTGTATGTAAATCATGCGAATGCGTATATCAGACAAAATGTAGATAATGTAGATACTAAAATCAGGCAATTCAGAGCTCAAACAGGGCAAACTCAGAGTCGTAATCCACGTCCGGATTTTCGGGCAAAACAACACGGGTTTGTTACATTATCATTCAAAATCGACTCAGCATATTTATAAAATATTGTTTGTAATTCAATAAATAGTATCAAGCCTACAATCTGTCAAAATTTGAAACCAGTTGAACTGTTCGAACATCATGAAATTATGAGGTTTCGGCGAAAAAGAGTCATCTTTTTCGAAGTAGTCTTTAGGTGTCATTTTGACATTTATAATGGACGTAAAATCACTAGTTAGGTTCCATGTATAAACTAGAGACTCTATTCAATATGTACGCCAACAATTTTGATATTCTGTTAGGTGTAAGTAGGTAAAAACTTGCAGTAAATATGACTATCAGCCGAGCTATACTTTTTAGGGACCGTAGCCTTAATGTTTTGTTTTTGTAAATTGCAATAAATCATAACTTTGCTATGACGCAGGTGGTTTTGTGAATGCAGGTACCGTAGTTCTTTCTTTACACTTGCCTACAAACGGGAACGAGACAGCAATGACAGATTGCCACTTATGAAGATTTAGTATTGCAAGGATGTTTGCCATAAAATTTGGCCATCGGATTCTAACGTGCAGATATCACGTTTTGTTAAACAAAAACATTAATATTTGTTATTGTTTTGACGTTGAATAATATTTAATTTAAGACTGCTGCTGTATGTCTAAAGCGGAAATCATACCCGGCCTCCAATTTTTTTTCCAACCAAACATTTGGTCGTGACGTCACCAAATATTTGCCATCGAACTTAAAGTATGAACGGGTAGCAAACATTTGATCCAATGTATATGGCAATTCAATAGCATGTGCAATCTGGCGCGAAATTTTATTTGGTCTCAACTCGATGTTGTTTTGTTTGGAGCCATTCGTCATTTTGACGTCACGACCAAATGTTTGGTAGCGAAAATGTTTTTTGGAGGCCGAGTATGTTTTCGCCTTAACTGTCTTATGAGTGTCTAGCTGACTATAACGAATGTCTGGCTGATTCACCACTGTTTGATGGGTTCATTTATTAATTTTTTGACATAAATGCACATTTGCCATTAATGCAGGCCCTTAAAAGTGTTAAAATTAGTTCTGGAATTAGGTGCTTAACTGTAATATTTGTTTCCATAATTTAATTATACACTTTATATAAAAAAAACCTCATTTTAGATTTAAAAAAAATCATTTTTAGCCCATATTTTGAAATGTCATTATTGGTGGCGCTATTCATTTTTGAAATTAATTATATGCATTTTGCATAAATTAAATATTTGTTGTGTGAATTTAACATGAATAGAAAAAAAATGGACTCCTTTACCTTATCCATGTGGCAAATGTTAAAACTAAGGGTCATAGATTCGTAAAACCTGGAAATCTGTTTTATAGAAATAGCGCCACCAATAATGTGCCTTTAGCATTAAATGGCTATATATTATTAGTGATCAAACAGTGGTGGATTATTATGATTTACAATGTACAGCGCATATAAAATATAATAGATCTGTGAAAACTAAAATAAAAGAAGAAAATAGGTTTAAGAAAAGGAACTTTAGTACCCCGTTTTTGTGACTTTCTGTGATCCTAAAAATCTTAGAGAAAGATTACTTTGGACAAACTAAGGGATTCAAAAATGCCATTAATGACTGTTATTTTGTCTTCTGGACATAATGTTTGTATATGAAACATAACCGGGTTCAAAAATCACAAGTATTGCATCATATATTAGAGAGTTAAGTGTAGTGTAAATTTGACAATTTCAGCTCTTCCAATAGAGGCAATAAGCTGCTGGAATTTTTTAGATATTAATAATTCTAGCCTCAGGCAAAACTTCTTTTTATTAATTATTCAGCAAGAAGAAAATTAAACTCATCTCCGATTGCTAAATGTATATCACAACCTATCAAATTAAATGCAACTTTCACGACATAATACCTTGTAATAAGGTGAACTTATTAACATAAATCAGAAAAAAGATGCATATCATCAGCTGAAATAATTTGATATATTAATTAATGGAAACGGAAGGCGTGTTCCTTCCTTTATTTATGAAATTGAATTAAGTGCTTCGCCTGCAATACACTCGCGGGTAATATGAGTAGACATCGCCTCTTTCCTTTGCGAATTTACCTGATCATATTGTATGTCCTGGGGATTTATGCTCCGAAAGCTCACTCTCTTCTTTATGCTCCAAGTTGTCACGTGTTGACAGAGGATAAACTGCATATTTCGCATATTTATATCATGTTCAGAGATGATTGTAATGATATTAACTTGTTATTACAGAATACGGCTAGTGGTTGAGTCGAAACAGGTTTGACTCTCTCTATATATTGTATTTTACATTTAAGTGAAAAATAAAAACAACTTAAAAATCCGTAGCAATACAGGGTGTCCCAATAAACATTGTGCATGGAAACGGCGCTAATTTTCTCAGCAGTTAGGCACACCAGCGACCTCAAAATTATACATTCTAAAGATTATAGTTTTGTTCATCATCGTTAAAAAAATTCAAGAAAATCCATTGATGCAAACCAGAGATATTATCGATTTTGTCTGCTTGTATCATTTTCCTTCTGCACAATGGGATTCCTACGGTTAAGCATGTTCACAAAGAACATCGAAAGGGTCTTAGCAACATTAACGGTTGAAAAGTTTAGGGTGACAAAGTCTCCGCATACGTTTCGACAATATGTTCCTTTTCTTCTTTTTCTATTTTTGATCATTTTCTCTATATTTAAAAAAAAGTACACAAAGACTGTAAAAAGTAGGTTTGTTGGCAAAATTACACAATGCTTCCTATATATTGTTTACATGCTAGGCTGGTTTCTTTTTCTTCTTTTGGAAACTGAAAACGTAATCTAACAAAGTAAATTATATTCTTTTTATAAAATTGCACCCAAAACAAAACAAAAAACAAATAGTCGCCTTGGTTCCTATTTCAGATCAAAAGCAGTGAGTCCATCACAGGGTTTTTTATTAATGGCAATTGTTCAGAAAAGGAAAACCTCTACGAAATCTTTTAATCAACAATCTTTGAATAGATCTGGCCGCTAGCATTGCTTCTAAAATTTCTAACATCACCAAAAAAATGTTGTGTCTTAATATTAAACAGTAAAAATATAAATCAATCACATGATATTTGTGTTAGTGTTTTAATAGTTGCGTTGCTTTAGATTTTGGTTATTTTGGTTCTATTCTGAGAGTTCTTTAAAGTCATGTTAGTGTTCGTTTTCCACTTGTTCATCTTATTTTATTTGGTCATTAACATGTTGCACGTTTGTCTCCATTGGCTGTTGATTATCTAACAGCATTAGAAATCTTTGTAGTAAATTTCCCAAGCATCGATTTTGCATAGACCCCTTTTCATTCCCTCTGATTACAGGCTTAACCACAGTATTCCCATTGTGCAGGAGGAAAATGATACAAGCTAACAAAATCAACGATATCTCTTATTTGCTTTGATGGATTTTCTTGATATTTTCAGCGCTGATGGACAAAACTATGGTCTTTAGAATGTATAATTTTGAGGTCGCTGGTGTGCCTAACCTTTGAGAAAATCAGCGTCGTTTCCATGCACAATGTTTATTGGGACACCCTGTAGTACTTATTTACATAAAAGAATGATAACATTGGTGCTGATTCTTCAGTTTCGATAAAACTTTGTTTTATTTTTTACTAATCACTTTAACAATAAAAACAATCATTAAACAAAAGTAAATTTAGTTAATTCATTTTTTTCCAAGCAATACATCATAGACTTAGGGATCGCTTCAAAACTAAACCGGTGGTTGTTTGTCGGCTCTGGACGTTTTTTAGGCGGTTTAATATTGTTTATTCAGGTTGAATCGGCAGGTAGACCGCCGGTTTGCTTTTGAAGCAATCCCTCAGGAATATTTCAATACGGTATGTGATTTGGGATTTGCAGAGTAAAGTGAGCGAAGTGAGCGAAGCTCACTGAGCGGTACTTCCTTTGGATCGGGGTCCAGGGGCCCGCTAAGTTAAACGACCTCTGGTGGATCCGAGGGGCAAGGCCTCCGTATGAGGTCGAGGGGAGAAGCCCCAATATCTAATCGAAGTAGATACTTCATTTACCCATTACTTGGTAGGAGAACGTTGATATTTCACATCGCTGACCTACACACACGTTGACACAAAACTCATATTCAAGCGGGCATGACTTTAACTTGGCTTGATAGGTTTGTTTTGATACTAAAATCAAGTGTTTCTAGACACTTTTTCAGATGTTTTTCTGATTTCCGCGCTGTATGATAGACTATTTTTTATTTAGAATATGTTTAGAATATATATCAGGGCGATGATTTTGTCCATGCACACCCACCTATCTGTAAATAAGAATTCTGATATGTGTTTGCAGAGTTATTTAATCAATTTTTTTGGGTGTGAAGAATAAACAATTTCAGTTGTCTACAAGTTATGTGGACATCCATGCACACCCAAGAATTTTTTAAATATATCTCCAGTCTGACCACTTTTTCCACACCAGGCTGAAGGCAAAAAAATCTGAACCGACCCTGATAGCATATCCAAACCATCCTTTAGACATATTCCACATAATGCAATGAGACTTTAGCACAATACACCCACATGCACCTGTTTGTACTATACAAATAGTCTGGCATAGTAATTTTGAAGGTCAGAGGCAGTGAGTTCAGCTATTGTTTACTGTTGGTTATGCCGTATGGGATACGGCATACGCCTGAGCTGACACTAATTTATGCCGTACCCCATACGGCATATGATGGGAAAGGGTTAATCACATGTAATTAAACAACAAGCGGCAACAATAATCATCATTTGGGTGAAATTGCTGCGCCTTCAATTCAGCCCAAATTCAGTGTTGATCAGCCCTTTAACATGCGGAACTAATCATCTTTAAATGCCCCGCGCATGTGTGGGTGCAAAATAACTCCTGTTTTGTGTGTAATACCCATTCAGACAATTGAAATATTGACCAAATTACTCTGTGTATTGACTAGACGAGTTCTGCCATTAGTGCCATGACCTTGCTAGTCGAAAATAAAGAAAGTAAAAGAATTATGCCCTGACCGGCGTTCTCCAAAATTAGGTAAAATAGCGATACAAAAACCTTTATAACTATGCAACGGAAGGTCGGATTTAAAAAAATTCAAACGGTTTTGGATTCCTTAGATCACCTGGCTTCATTTAAAATTCCTTTGAAAGAATTTGATGCATAATTTAAAAATCACCTGAAGTGTCTAATCGAAGCGTAGCTGAGCCTTAATAGGTCACGGAGCGGGCGATATTTCATAATATATCGACGTTAAAGTGAATCTCTATTATCAAATTGTTTATTGATTTTGTCCCTGCAACTTAATGTTTAAGGTTTATTTTACAAATATTAACAAAACGTTCTGTCAATGAATGTTTTGGTCTTCATAATATTTCCCCCTACAAATTAAAATGTTCCGACGCGCTCATATTGACAGAATATAATGCGCCCAGTGACATGGGACGAGATATGTCGCTTGTTATTTCCTAAAAATGGTCATAAATTCTCTTACTGATTTTAAATACTTTTTATCACCCTTTTAAAACAATATTATAAGGTCTTTTTTGTAGCATGCGTGCCTGTTAAATGCAGAGTTCTAGTTAGAAATACGATCACTGTTGACGTTGTTATCCTAGAAAATTAAGTGACCGCATCTCTTCAATCTAATCAGGAGTGATAATGCGCACTTTGATCAAATTTATTTCTCACGGTTACTGCCAGATGTGATTATACTATATTATTCTAGTCAGGAGGAGCACACACTAATTTTTTTTTTTCTGAAGCTAAACTCGAGAACACGTAATAGAAACGCGATCATAAAAAGAGTGATATCATAATACATCCATTGATACAAAAATATGACCTTACAATTCTATCCTTACAACGGAAATTGTGACCCGAGGTGCAAGTGGTAGGCAACATTTTTGTTTGTCGCAACAAAATGATTACATGGGAAGAAGGCAAAGGCAATATGATTAATCATATTATATAAAATTAAGTTCAATTCAACGCAGCTGAATTACACGATTGGGCAATCTACACAGGAGTGTTAATCCAGATGAATGCACATCTCCGTAAGACACGGTTCCCAATTCATGACGAAAGCTTTTGAGGTATACGAAAGGGCTTGACGCAATTGTCTTGCATCATGATGCAGAAAAATGTTGAGTCATGATATAAAGATGGATGTATTATAGTGTATTGAATGATGCAGAAAAATTACGCCAGAGCTTCTATTATTATTATAAAGACCACTTCAAAGAAGGTAGTTATGCGTTTTTCATAATATTTTTGCGTCATGACTCAAAATGCATTTCGTCATGGCTCTTGCGTCAAGCCCTTTCGTATGTCGGAAGACATTTCGTCATGAATTGGGAACTGTGCCCGAGCCGTGTACGTGCAAGCGGTTTACGGAGATGCGGATCTCAGATCTGGACCTCGGATTGGCATGCATCTGGATCTGCGCTCCGTGTAGATTGCCCCTATATTTACAAATACAAATAAAACTGTTCAATGCAAAATAGAAAGAAAAAGAATAAGTACAACATTTATCTATAGGCCTAATTCACCACTAAGATAAAACATCGTGTCTTATTTTAGTCGTCCTTATTTATAATAAATTCACACACTTTTGGCACAAATGAAAATGGTTTGAAAGGCAAAAAGCCAAGAGTATTGAAAATGCATTACTTGTCACAGTCTAGGTTTTCAAAGCTTAATCGTCGATCGAAAGGAACGTTGCTAATACCTTTGGTAGGGTCATTGTGAGTCAATTGCCGGGGGGGGGGGGGCATGTGTTCCCTGGACCTCCTTAGCTAATTGTTAGAGATTATCCAAAGCTATTTGTGTTCTTGGTAAAATACTTTAAAAAAGTTATTCTTGTTGGTCTTAGATGGTAAACATTTGTTACCCACAGGAAATACACAATTAATACCAATGAAGACAGCAATATATAACTCTCGGAAAGTGTGAACGGCTACCTACATTAAAAAGAAAAAAACAACTCTGACCTAATATTAGAATAACCGGTCTTTCGTCTGACGATATTTTCAATGCATAATTCACAATTGCAAACATCATCGGTTAAGGCGCTGTCACACATCACCGTATTGAGCTAAAACGTATGAATAACGTACAAAGTTTAGGCAATACGATGGCGAGAAGCATTATACGGTGAAGAAATCCATACAATAAACGTATTGATTGACGAACATGAAACGAATAGACCGTACGATGACCGTACGACTTGCAGATAAGAAGCGGGAAAATTGTCTCGTCTCACTGAACAACGCCGAATGAGAACCGGACGTGTTCCGTACTAAACGAATAAATCAAGTATGAGGAACGTACAAAACGAATAAGAAACGTACGAGTAGTCACAGAGACAATAGCCACGGTAAATCCCCACTTAAAAATCAACCTCTTCAAACTTTGCGATTCGCAAGTTTCATTATAATAATTCTTCAGTGCACAAAACTACTCTATAAAAAAACCCGGGCGGGGGTAACTGATATTTGTGTCTGGGTAAAAAACCAAGATCCGCTGGTTCCGATGGTGGCCCTATGTGAGACCAAATATGCACAAATGAGTGAAATCATACCCTATCTGAGACCATTAATCTACTATATCTGTTCGAATGGATACCCTATCCGAGCCCATACCTGTTCGAATAAATACCCCATCTGAGACTATATACGCAAATGTGACGACGAAGTAATTATTACAAGAACTGTAAAAATGTAATTGTACACCATTTGGACACTTTTAAAAACTGTTTTTAGGTATTTGAAACACTTTTATTGGCAATTTAGGGAACAATTGTCATTAATTCAACAATTCTCTCTAAGTTTGATACTCTATCAGGGATTTAAAATACCAATTTGATACCCGTTAACCTTCGGAACCGGAAGACCTCGGGTGGTTACCCCTCCCCCTCCCCTGGCTTTCTGAATAATTATGATCAACTGAGAAATTTGTTATCCATCCGGTGGGAATTCGGTTTGTGAACGTTTCATACGGTATCTATTCGTTAGACCTACGGTTTGAGCTCGATATGTATACGGTCAATGCGTTTCATATTCGGTATGCATACGGTTTATGCGTCTCATGTTCGGTAATGATACGTTGAATCCCTGGTACATTGCACATGACGGATGCACACCGTACATTAACGATTGCATAACGTATGAGTAGCGGACGATTAGCGTGCAAACCGTACAAACTCCGTCCATCAACCGTACACACACCGTCCTGAAAATTTTGACCTTGCTCAAAACATGACAACGTACTCAACGTACGCAAAACGCATTCCCGCCGGATGGATAACGGATTAAACGTGTTTCTACCGAATGCATAACGAACATCACCGTACAGTCAAAACAGTGTACGTTATTCGTACGTTTTCGTCAATACGGTGATGTGTGACAGCGCCTTTAGCTTCAAAACAAATTCAATCCAGGTAAACATGTGCAGTGTATTCAACTCTCATGGCTTAGCTTTTAATTTTATAATGTCGTTTTCTATTGATCACTGCGTGCTCTCATCAATTGGTTATTCAGAACAGGAAGTTACAGTGACTATTCGCGGAATGAAATGAAACGCTAGAAGACAAGTGTCTTCGAGTATATTGGTTGGTCCTTGCTCCTTCGTAAAATACGACTGTAGAAATTTCATAGCTTAAAAAAAATGCAATTCTTTTGCAAAAGAGAGAGAGAGAGAGAGAGAGAGAGAGAGAGAGAGAGAGAGAGAAAACAGCTCTGTACTTAGGGGTAAAAATCCCGGGGACCGCTTAAGATAGCAAATGGTAGGCATGCTCATCATAAAAAAACGGAGTAATAATGTCAGATTTTGACCCACCAATGGCGTCGACGTCTTTGGAAAAATTGGTAGTTCTCATCATAATTTGCACTATTTATAGTTGTCAATTTAAGCTACCTCTGCTGCTAAGGGGTTACTTGCCACTTCATTTTCCTAAGCTGAGTATTTGGCTGTCGATGTCCCTGTGAGATTCACATAGAACAGTATAATGTCATATCAACTAATAAACATTAAAGTAATACGAGGTACTTTATTAAGAGAGTTTTGTTTTCACATAATTCTCCAATTTTGGCCGTGCAATTAATTTCAGCAGCATCCTGCTTACAGAATATTCCTACATTCCTACACATGTATCATTACTGGGGGTTCCATACTTAATGAATTCAATTTTTGCAATATTAGTACAAGCTTCGATTTAAATTCACATTAAACCACCTGTAAGCCATATATTATATATGGGCGATTTTGGTAGCCATTTTTGCCATAATGCAATTTTGCCTGGTTTTCCAATCCGAAAGTACTTTATGACGTCATAATAACGTAACGCCTAGGCCGATTTTGATGATCTTGGTGTCGTTGGATAGGGGAGGGTCCTACCTATTTATTAATAGCAAAACTAAGTTCATAGGGGGGTTCTGTTCCAAATTATTAGGGGGGTTGCAACCCCCCCCCCCTCCCCTCGGAGGACGTGTTACAAAAAATAGCTCAGGAAGATAAGGGTTAATTTTAGAAATAGAAAATTATTTAGTTGATTGAAGTGCTGTTGGACTGTTTTCCAATCTTGGCATCCGAAGAAATATCTCCCTATCAGCTCAAATCGATCAAATACGTATAATACATGAAACCGTACCACTCCCTGCTCACGTAGCTCTCTTACCTCTATTGGATTTAGTGTCTATTGGATTAAGACTATTTCCGGAACTCAAGACTTTCAGAACAGGAAATGGCAGTTCCATTTGCGTAAGAATACAAAGCATAAAGACAAGTGGTTTTGAGATAGTGATTGTACCTATATCTATATAGGTATTAGCGTTGTATTAATAGGAACATTGAAATGCCATCAATGAACGAATAATTAGCTTTGAAGTTATCAGGGAATACATGCAATCTTCGTCTGATTTTTTTTTCAAAGTAAACAAAACTACTAAATTCAAAGCAATGTACATATCAGAGACTGCCAGTGGCGTAGCCAGACTTCTTCTCGCAGACTCGCAGATTTCTTCCCAATTTTTCCCGGCAAAAAATCTATTTTCGTATATACATCCAAAATAAATTCAAGTCGGTTTAATAACTGACAAGCAAAGAAAAAAAAAAGATTTCATGCGTTTTTGGCATATCTTTTGACACGATTTTCTACTTTTCTTAACGTTTCCTGTTTAACAGTCTATCAGCTGCTTGGTCATCTTGCTTGTCCTTTCTGATTTTTCCCGCTTGCTGTCCCGATTTCCAACTCGGTTTTTTGTCAGGGGGGCAGGGCAGTCTGGGCCCCCCCCCCTTGCCCTATGCTAACTACGCCACTGTAGATTGCTTTCATTCTATATCTGATGAAGACTGTAACACAAGATTTTCATGTATATAAAAACTCACGCTCGATTCTTCTAACCAAGCGAGATTTACTCCTGAACAGGAATCCAGACCTTATTGGCAACCGTCAAAGCTATCAAAGCTAACCTATACGTATAACAAAGGACATGAGGCATTAGCTTCATATCTTCATCCGGTCAGCCGGAATAAAATGTAGGGGAAATTTGTAAACCACTTTTGAGATTTAAAGCAAGTATATAGATGGTTTCACATCATTGTATTATAACCTAAACTCAGTAGAATATCTGATCCAAGCCTAACTCAGAATAAACAACATATTTTCAAAGGATCAAACACGCCACTGAATAACTACATTTTCAGTCTGACTGGTTGTATATATAATTAAAAAAAAAAGTGATGTATTGTATTAATAATATTTATTGATTGGTGTTAACTTGAACATTTTGTACGTGAAACAATACACGAAGCAAACTGACACTTGGCTCACATATCTTGAGAGTATACTATATATGAACCAACGTGTATTCTCTATTCTCACTATTTTGTTCCCTTCACTATTGATCTATACATTTTTTATTCTTTTTTGAAAATACAAAGAATACTTTAACGCAACTGATTTTCAACTGAAAACTTTAAAACACGAATACACTGGTTCCTTAAAATTGTTAATTGTCACATGCACCAGCTTTATCAGAAACGTTTTTGTCGTTTGCATATCTGTATTAATTTCATTTTGGTGTAATTTTAGCTATGACACACCTGGTATACAATGTATGCAGCACCTGAATAAGGAGCATTTGCACAGGGTACTACCAGCAAAAAAAATATATTTTTGAAACACGGAGCTCTAGTTTTTTGCCCAAGATAAAGTGTTGACGTGGTCGGACTGTGGCACGAACCCAGAGCCTCTGTATTATGAAACCCGTGCTCTAACCGCTCTTTGATACTGTAAACGGCTATAACGCAATCACACAAGTATTTTTGTTTGCATGCTTTGCAGTGATTTGGTCATTACTTTCAAAAGATTAGTTTCCCGGAGAAATTAAACGTTAGAATATCGTACTGTTTTCTGGTCCCAGTACATTTTCAATGGAATTTTACAATTTGAAACATACATGTATGTACAGTTGCTAGTAAATAAAGAAAACGGCAATTCTAAAATGCCCTGTATGGTTTTTTTCTGCCCTGTATGTTTAAGGCCCATAACATTAAGGCCAAGTCTTTTGGGGCCTTTGGGTACAATCAGCGACAAAGCATTCTTCCGTGTTGGGGAGACGAAAGTCTTGATGTAAATGTCCATTTTCAATTAAATATTCCCACCAAAAAGAATAATCTTTCACAAGAGTTTGTCCAACTTTGCTCAAAACAAGAATACAATTTACAAATGTGTTATTATAATCAAATTTTAAATGTAATCATTTCAAAAGAAAAAACAAAAACATTTTTTACAGCCACAATCAAGTGACTTATGATGTCAAACAAACCGTAATGCATGCAGGCATTACCATCCAATACATACACAATAAAATGAATAAAATTAAAGAAATGACAAAAAAGTTGATATTGTACTGAAATTAATGACTATCCTTAACTAGACATGAAAATTAACATATTCTCTGACATGCAATGACATAATCAAAGTCGAACATGAAGCCTCAAAAGATGTGTTAGCAATAGAATAGAGAAATTAAAGTACATGCTCTTAGTCGGTAGTAGTTGGATTTATATATTGAGAAAAGAAATTCCAAGAATAACACTAAAGCAATTATGTGGATATAAGATATAAGGATATGCTTTGTGTATCGTTTTTTATTACTATTATTCTTATTTAACGGAAAAAAATGTTTCTTTATTACGTTGTAAATTAAAATTGAAGAGCAAAATGTTATGACAAACGTATTTCATACTGCGTCATTTTCTACAAAAATATATGTGTTGTAGTTTTTGATATTATGACATACGGTCTCTTGAGACGAAAATGTTAATATTTTATCCTATCCGCTTATTTGATGTGTGTTATTGCAACGACATACTTGTCTCCAGTTCAAACTCTTCTATAGTATGCATTCATATAAAGTACATCTTACACGACAAATTAGCAATATTGTAAGAGAACATTTTCAAAGTAATTATCTTTATCAGTGTACCAAATGATTTAATCTGGCCACAGTACACTCAAAAACTGATTATTGCGTCAAGCAATTCCGAGTCAAAATAATGACTTTCAAATATATTCAAATTGGCGATTTTTGACATGATTCAAAATAAATCAGTACAAAATATTAAAATGGGAAAAATGCATCAACGTAATTTGTTTCGGTAATGTAAACTACAAAATTAAGTGCAAGTAAATAAAGAAATGAGTACATTGTACTTAATTTACAGTTTGTCGTTATTACTTAATTTAGCAGCAGAGTGTTGTTGCATTTATTTATTTCATATTCAAGTTTTGTTAAACAACCATATCACCATATCCTCTTTATCTACTTCATTAGATTGTAAAATTAAATAGACCAGATATTCAGTCTTTCAATAATATTAGAAATGAAAGGCGATATAAAACTGAATCCCTGGACGGACTTCCCACTTGACTCCTACGTCTTACAAGTCGAGTGTCATCGACATGCTATTATAGCAATTGATAAGATGAGTATATTACACACGACGTTTATGTAAAGGTAATTATAGGAGGATAAAGTTGCTACATTTAGAAGATGTTATTAAAAACAGATATTGAGCAAATTGACTCACAAGTTAAAGCACACTGCACTATCACGAACAAAATCAGAATGACTATATCTTGATTAATTACATGTTAAACCTAAGTGATGCTTCTCTTTAAGACATGTATATCAGTAATACATTTGTAATTTTGATCTTCTTCATTGGAAAATTCTTTCAGCCAGTTTAACACACTTCTCGTTATCGATTTTTCCCGAATTGTTCGAGGCCATTTTGCCGGTCGCAATATGAAAGTTTTATGTATAGTTTTTTTTTTTTCGTGAAGTAATTTCATTGTCCATTTTGATCCAGATTTCGAGGAAATATTTCGTGTGGACTTGCACTTTGGGTACTTCTTATAGTTGTTTACATTTAAGAAAAAATCTACAACCACAATAATCCAGATTTTTGAACAATAATAACCTTGGTTTCAATATATTTTGAGCAAAATACAATCGTTTAGAACATCGTTACAGTGTGATTAAAAACAAATAATAGGCCAAATGAATCGTTTAACCTAATGGTTGTTGCAGAGATGGTGATAATACGTTCATTGAAACGATCCCGTACTGCTCGGTCTACTGGAAGTTAACGTAAATACGAAATACAGTGATTAATGGGGCGATCTGAGTGGAATTCAACACCAACTTTACTTAATGATTTCACTCTTTTTGTTTCATTTCTTTTGAGTATGTATATATGTTTATGTCAAATATGTATTTAAAAACCCCAAACATCGATAAGTATGCCATCGTAAAATAAAAAGTGCCATTGTCATGAAAATGATGATCAAGGTGTTTACCCATTAAAATTATCACGGAAATCCGTGAAAAAATTAACCTCGATGTAATATCTCGAGTTTCCGAGATAAGTTGAATATCACGGAAACCAGATAAAAATTACAAATCGGAAATTGTTATCGGAAATTCGTGATTTTTTCACTTTTCATGGAATTTAGGTCACGATCTTCGTAACCTCCGACATCATTTGACATCTGAAGCCCGCCGTTGTTGACACTTTCGGTAAAAAATATCTCGAAAAATAGAGATAAATCAACATATCGGTTTTCCGTGCCGATATAGACTGTTAATTTACACATCACAGCACATTTAAATGAACTCTGTCAAAAATGATGTATATCGAACGAACAGCTTTCGAGATATGGCAAGTATTGTAAGTATAACTCTTCAAAGTTAACATTAATGTCGGTGTCTTTTATATGTGCAAACTCTTTGCTTCTAGAAAACAAATGGAGTGTAGGATCTTGTTATTAAATGCAATTCAAAAGAGTAGTTTATTTGCCCAGAGCACTATTCCACCACATGTATCACACAAAGATTACTACGATAGCATCAACACAACCGACAAATTATCTAGTTGTTGATGAGTACTTTATGTTTTATTTTCTATTGGATGTTGAACCTACGGTTAATATTTCATAGCCAATCATGCAATACTTTAGGGTTGTTGTTTTGTTATCGTCGTCGTCGTCGTCGTCGATGTTGTCTTCCGTTATTGTTTCGTAGGTGTTTAACAATCATTAATAGATGACAATAATTTAAGTCTGGGCGATCGTGTATATATTTTAGTATGGAGTCTAAAGTAATTGTATTCTATCCATTTATGACCTACATAGTATGTGTTAAAGGTGAAATGGACTCTCTGATCTTCAGGGTGTCGCAGAAAAAACAACAACAACAACAATTTACAATCTTTACGTGCAATTTTCTTGGATTAACAGGTATAGTCAGAAAGTATGTACAAGTTGCATTTTAAAGTACATGAATTGAGCTTAAAATACCCTTTGTTTCATTTAAATCGGCAGTGTACATCAAAAGTTATGCTTTATCAAATATTTAAGTGGAGTTTTGTCTGGTTCAATATTATTTCATGATTTTGATCACTCTGAGATTCATGATGTACTCTCACTTACGATCATCTAGTATCATCAAACATCGGGCACATAGCATGGTTTTCAGAGTGTGTAATTTTCAACTGGTGTCGGCGTCGGCTTGGAAGCTATTTGGTTGGATTTTTGTCTGGCCCAATGTCATGATTTTTGATCATAAAGTAGGGGTGTTTCTGTATGGAATAGAAATAGGTAACCTTGGAAAAATTATTATAACTATCTTATTTTTTTAATTGAATGTGTTAATTTTTCAATCATAGATTAAACATAGCATGTACATAATACATTGGTTATCACTGTTACAGTTGAGTAAGCAGATAAAGGACAAAAAGAATGTCAGTCAAGGGCAACTTGGAAAATCGTTAAATGAAAACTTCTGTTCTAGATTACGGGTTGAAATAAAACAAAAGATTAAAATCTGTTTCATGGACTATAATGTGACACCTTTACATATCTTGTAAAACCAAGAACTATACACGCAAAGATTTTTTCCCGGGACACACCGTACTAGTGGGGAAAGCAACGTTTTCGCGGTTGTCGAATATGTCTACCGCATTGCATTTGATAAGTATTTGAAGAACGTGACAACAGCCGTATTCACGTCTCTTAATGCCCAGTGATCTATGTAATTCATGACCGAAAATATTTTTTTTTATTAAAATATAAAAGTGTTACTTTCAAAATATCTTTCAAAAGATGAACCACATTTATAAACCACCAAGGTTATACTCTATAAACCTTCAATTATGCAACAAGCAATTAGACTCTGTAACGAGATCCATATCATATCACTTGCATTCTACAACATTGTAAACTGGTGGTTTTGAATTGTGTAAGAGACTGACAGTGATTGAATAGCTAGGATTGATTAAATAGAATATTTTGCTTAGAATATTCTATGCTGACGACAAAATGACGTAGGTCATCGAATAAACCTGTGTGTTTTATTCGATGACCTACGTCATTTTGTCGTCAGCATAGAATATTCTAAGCAAAATATTCTATACGATAGAGGAGTCTGCACCGGGCCTTAAACACAAGATATCGATCGATCCGCGTTCGAGTCCAGCTGGGAGCTGAGTGTGCGAAAACTGTATATTCTATGAGGGTGTGAATTGCTCAAGCTAGGGTTGCGCCAATATGTAGGCCGCAGTAAGCCCTTGGGAGTCCAGGTAGTGATTTAAACCCAATGATTAGAACTGCTCTGTAAAGTGTGTTGAGGCCGTGTGGAATAACAAGTCAAGGGGACCGCGTAGTGAACTATAAATCACCTGCAATTTATGTTACTGGGTTTTTTAATGTTTGTCTCACAGTCTTTCCCAACCTCTGATCAATTGTTCATTGTGTACATGTCCTTGAGTAAAAGTCCATTGAATAAATCAATAACAGCCCATTAAACCAATTCAGGCATCAAGATGAACATACTTCATTGTGCACATGTCATTGAGTATTAAACCCATTGAATAAATCAATACTAGCCCATTAGGCTCACCAGAACAAAATTGTATAAAACCATTGACATGTGGTTACCGACAAGTGACTCATACCCACTGATCGCGTCACATATTCAAGTTGTTTTATTTGGAACCATATACGCCGGGGAAGTAGTGACGTCACAATTGTTGTAAATCGCCCAACACGTGCGTTTCGGTTCCAAACAAACGGGGTAGACAGTTATGCCACACGTTAAGTCTATAGGGAAAAAATTCACACTCCTATTTGATACCATAACATTCGTCTAAAACAAAAAAATATGGGAAAACATGCAGACATGTTATGCTGAAGGTTGTGATCACAAGCCAGAACGGGACCCCTGCCGTTATTTTTGTTTTCCAAACAAGAAAAACTAGTCTGATTTGTATGTTAACGTACGCCTATTTTGTTAATACGTACGATCAGTGTACATAATCATTTGTTTGGAACCAGATCGCACGTGTTGGGCTAATTATCATAACCATTCATAACAATGCATGTTGTAATCTATAGTAAAATATTTCGTTAACTCATTACTTATTCTATTCACTGGACTGGAGTCAATAAGTATGGATAATCCCCACTTGAGAATTTGCTTTAGTCGAAGACAATAGCCTATCCTATACTTTGATTGACAGGCCTCTTTTGTGGGGTAAGATAAATTCGATACTTCTTTTGCCATTTACAATTTGTAAACTATTTGTAAGGGATTTGTAAACTAAATCCTTTGTCCGTTAACGAGATAACTTACGACAAACTTGAACAGGCTAAATGTATACGAGACAAGGATATTGTGAATGACCTAATTGAAAACGGCTTTGTCTCGTTCGTAATCAATGAAATTGCTTTAAATAGTCAACGTTAATAAAGAAACACCATGGAAAACACGAAGCCTTGATTTAAAGTTATGAGCCGTACCTTCATTACTTTTGATGAAACATCTCACATTATTCACATATGGAGACACTAAAATCAATAAACATGTCTAGATATTGAGATTGAGAACAGTACAGATGAGGCCACGCGTCGAAAAATGACAATGATACCCCGGGAGGACGCCTCCATTGACCAGTGAATATCATGCGCGATCACAAAATCAGGTAAAAAGGGTAGTTCTTAAGATTGGGTACGTTACGTGCGTAACTTGGAAAGGGTATCAAAAACACGACAATATTGAAAAAAGGGTGTACTTTTCGCGCAAAAACATACGTGTTTAGTGTCCGATTTGTGAGTGGTCGAATCCCGGTCAAGCTATTGAGCAAAGGCCGCGGTAAGTTTTCGTAGCATCCCCGGTCAATCTGATATCGCTATTAAACATGGAAACCCAAAATCTCGGGCGGGATAGGAAAACGGGATCAGATTTCGATTGATAGTATTAACAACTGTAAGTTGACATAATGTAGGTTCGAAATTTACAAGCATTGCATAATATACTAAAGTGTGAAGTGTAATGTAAAAATGATATTACGCACGCTTGTATGTTGTAGCTTATTTTGGTTGCAATGTATTAAGCTTGTGCACTTTTGCATTGCTGCAATTGTTCACGGCCATGTAGTCTGACATAGTGTCAAGGCGTAAAACTGCTCGCATATTTGCATAGCTCATTCATTATTAAATTTGAGCACTTTGGTTTTCATGGTTCGTGCGCAACATGATGAGATGGGTCAAGGTCTTGTTATGCAAGGCACTGATTCGGATCGTTTGTAGCTTTGCTCATTCACTCTGTACTGCCCTGATGATGAACAACAAATGTTCGAAACAGCAGGCTGTAGGTAGTTTGAGTACCATATATTTTTAAATATATAAACTCTTCCAATTAATTATTTTTGCCCCAAGCAAAACTCCCATTATTAATCTTTCATTTAGAAAAAAAGTAAACGCATCTCCTATTGCTATATGTAAATATAACCCATCTAATTGAATGCAACTTCTTAACTTTCAAAAAGGTGCACTTAGGCAACGAAAAAAACACACCATGTTTTACGGGCGGGCTGATCTTCCGGTCGGGAGATTTTGTTATGCCCAGAATAACCCAAAATCCCCCAAAATGGGGAGAAAAGCTGAAAAATTATAACAAAGAAATTCTCTTTAAAATTTTAACCAAAATTGACAAATGTTGGCGAAAAAACCCGTCTGAATTTACATGATTTTTTATTTTTTAACAACATTTAGGGTCGGTCGGGCCCGTAAAACAGGCGGTTTTGTTTTTGGTCTCCATATTAACATAAATAAATTTAATACAAAAAGATGCATATTATCAGTTGAAATAATAAATATAAATAATGAAAATTGATGTTATATTCATTTCTGTATTTATGGAATTGAATCCAGTGCCTCGCCTGCACTCTCGAGTAATATGAGCAGACATTGTTTCTTTCCTTCGCAAATTTACCTGCAAATATTGTATGTCCTGGGGATTTATGCTCCGAAAGCTCATACTCTTCTTTATGCTCAAAGTTGTAATGTGTTGACAGAGGATAAAAAGCCTATTTCGCAAAATTTATATCATGTTCGGAGACGTTTGCACATTTATTGACTTGTTATTACAGAATAAAGTTAGTGGTAGTGTCGGAACAGGTTATACTCTCTATAGGTTGCATTTTACACTTAACTGAAAATTAAAAACTCAAATAAACGTAGCTAGTCTAATTAAAGGATGATAAAATTGTTGCTGATTGTTTGGTTTTCATTACGATTTTCTTTCTATTCACTCTCGTCTAGCGAAGGGGTTGGGTGGTTACAAATATTCCCGTAGCATAAAAACGTAAAAGCAACCGACCCCATAGGGTTTTTGTGGTAATCTCTTTTACATCCTTTGCGGTCATTTTGATAAACAAAAATCATTAAGGGGGGGAGTACCACCTAAGGTGGCGTTAGGGTAAGCCATCAAAGTTTGGGTGTAAGTTGGTGCAACCCCGGACAATTGTAAGTCGCCATTGTGATAAATATATGCATGCTATGAGGTTTAAACTTGCATGTTTAAATTATTATTTCCCCTCTGTATTTAAAAAAAAACACGATGAAATTCTGTTATTTAGAACTTTTATAGCAAAATTTTGATTTAGGTGGCCATTTTGCCAAAATTCTGATTTTTCGTCCTCAGATTCAAGATTCAGATTCAGATTTAAATTTATTCTGAAAGACCTTTATGACGTAATAATTACGTAACGCCTTGACTGATCTTGGTATTGTTGGATATAGGGAGGACCAGACCTATCTATTGATAGCAAAACCAAGTTCATAAGGGTTCCCGTTCAAAAAAAATGTAGGGTGGTTGCAACACCCCCTCCCCCTTGGTTAGACGTGTTACAAAGCATGCTTGGTTATGAGGGTTAATCACTATTAATAATAAAACAACCCTTAACCAAATCAAATTTATTAAATTCATTTTCCCATGAATAAATCATAGACATCAAAAACTCATCCGGTGGTTGTCTGTCGGCTCTGGCCGTTTTTGGGCGGTTGTCTATTGAACCGGTCAGAACCGGCAGGCAATCGCCGGTTTACTTTTGAAGCAGTCCCTTATTTCAATATATATAAGTGAGCAAAGCGAACAGTGCGCTTGCCCACCGGCTCGGGGTCCAGGGGCCCGTAAAGGGGTTCCTGCAAGGTGGGGCAGAGGGGCAGGACCTCCGTATGAGGTCGAGGGGTTAATCCCCAAAATCTAATCGAAGCGCACCTGATCCTGGATAGGACACGGAGTTTGCGATATTTCATAACATATCGATGTTAGACCTAGTAACGAATTTATCATATCAGTAAGTGAATCTTTATTATAATTTTTTTTTTACTGAATTCTTTTTCTGTAATTTTTAAGGTATATTTTACAAAAAAAACCTCAAAAACACTCTTTTACAAATGTCAACAAAAACTTCCAATGAACGTTTTCCTTTTCATAAAATTGCCCCCGCTAAAATTTAAATTGCAATGTTATGACGCGCTCATTGACAGGATATAATACGCCCAGAAGCAAGAGACGAAATCGGGTAACCGGTTTTTTTTTTCAAATATGGTCAGAAATTCTCTTAGTGGTCTTGAATACCTTTTATTACCTTTTCCAACGCAATCATAAGGTCCTTTTTTAGCATGTGAGACTGTCAAACGTAGATTTCTAGTTAGAAATCGAACACTGTTAAAGTTGTTATGCTAGAAAATTATGTGACCTCAACTCTTCAATCTAATCAGGAGTGATAATGCACACTTTGATCAAATTTATTTCTCACGGTTACTGCCAGATGTGATTATATTATATTAGTCGGGACTTTCCCTGAATCTAAACTCGGGAACATGTACTATAGACGCGATCTGAAAAAGCACAGTGAATCTCATTTTCAGAAATATTTCATGCTTTGAAATCATTTAAAAAAAATCAAATCTAAAATAAAGTATATATTTCTAGATGTAGATTTGAATGAATGTAGAAGATGATGATTAGGTCAGTTTTTGACCAAAATATATGATTTTGGGCCAAAGGTTAATAAACCCTTGTTCTTGGCCAAACATATTTGTAAACAACCTAACTAATTTTTGCAAAAATAAAAGTGGGACCTCTTTTAGAATCTAGAATCACATGTTTAGGAACGCATATCTATTTTTTTGATATTTGACTGCTTTTTTAAGATATTGCCTAAAATAGGTCCAAAATAGGCCCAAAACTTTTTTTGGTCATTTTTCGCCTAATTTGGACCTATTTTTGGCAATATCTCAAAAACGAAGTCAAAGATCCAAAAAATGAGAAATAAATTCCTAGACATGTATTTGTAGATACTAAAAAGCAATAGGGTACAATTTGTATTTTTGCAAAATTTAGTTAGGCTGTTTACAGATAGATTTGGCCGCCAAGTACAATAAATAAATTCAAACCAGGTAAACAAGTGCAACTCTCATGGCTTAGCCTTTACTTTTATAATGTCGTTTTCTGTTGATTACTAAGTGATCCCAACTATTGGCTATTCAAAACAGGAAGTTACAGTGATTATTTGCGGAATGAAATGAAACGTTAGAAAACAAGTGTCTTCGAGTATAATATTGGTTGGTCCTTATACCTTCGCCAAATGCGTTTGCATCATATTTATAGCTTATAGACAGATTGCTATTCTTTCTATGAAAAGTGTTTCTATTGAAAAAAAACACACCAAACAACAGCTCTTTACTAAATACATTGAACAAATAAAAGCAAAGGTAAATCAAATAAAATAAC
>JXSR01S021001.1:161729-173345 GCA_000969725.1 Ophiothrix spiculata
CGATTCACAAAATACGATTTAAACCAATTCAAAGCGGATCCGGAAACACCATATCTACTATGCAAGCGGTCAAGAAAAGAATTGTGACTAATAGTATCGAAAGCTGCAGAATAATCCAAGAGTATCAAGACAGCTTCATCACCCTGGTCAACAGCCAACAACAAGTCATTATAAACACGTAGAAGCAATACGAAAAGCAAAAACATTCTTAAACATAAGTGGTGTAAATACTTGCAAATCTGTTGTATGGTGTGCACGTACTATTTGTTTCAGTGAATTGTCTGCTGAAACTACCTCAAAATAAGACGCTGGAGCACAATCTTTAGGTCATAACTTTGAGCAGCCCCCTGCAACCCGGTTACAACTTTGAATTTCCAAAAAGTCCACTATAGGGTTGATTATGCACCAAAAGATAATTTGTCATGTGAGGGCAAGAAAGTCGTATCTGTAACAGCTGCCATTTTACATAAATTTGAATTGCATACTGTAAAATGTCCAGTCTTTGAAGAACAATTGTGACCTGCTCTGTCGAAACCCGGCAAAGTCGGACAAAACCATTTTTCAAACTTTACAACATTTAAAATGGCAAAATTATAAGCTTTCCAATGATATATCATACTCCAGGTTTGCTCAATGTTTTGTCTGTCAAAAAGTGGCATTTAGGTTGAAAATTCCTTTTTTTTCTATTGATTTATGACAAGTTTATTGGGCTATATCTCCTTTAGTGTGCTGGCGACTTTGTCCGGGTTTCGTGGGAGCAGGTCACAATTTTAAGAGCCACTGACATATTGCGGCGTAATTTTAAAGGATATTTCAACCTCCGATGACAAGTTGGTAATAAAAAATAACATATGGCAGCCATTGCAGATACGATGTTCTTGCACTCACATGACGAATTGTAAAAAAATCATTACCAGTTTTGAAATTATCAACTAGAGCCGCAAAAAGTTGAAAGTTGTGGCCTAACTGTGCTCCATGATAATTATATCATGGTTAGGTAGGGTCCTGGGGTTAGGGTTAGGTTATGGCTAGTGAGTAAGGGTCGAGTCATTGGTCAATTTTTTGATGGGACCTGAAGTATACTTTTTTCCGAAGATTTATTTGTCCTTTGTTACAATGTTCCTCTTGTAAAAAAGAATGAAGTTTTGTTACATCTTAATATATACCATTACTGGAGGACATATACTTGGTGCAACCCAAATTGGTGCATAATTAGCGCTAAATTTAAATAAAATTGAAATTGAACCATACAAAATTGCACATATAATATAAAGCATTCTGGGCAGAGTTATACAGAAACGTAAATATGAGACACGTTTATTCTATTGTATATAGATCAAATCACGGCAAAGCAAACTACACAATAATATTACTTGTGTGATTGTATTCGGACCACGTCGTCAAATTCCGTTTGACAAGAAATGTATCTTTGATACGTCGATCCTGGGTTTACACCCGGAAGTCAATCTTTACCGAAATTTAAGCCCAAACACAGTTTTGCCTATAAAACTAATAAGCCGTGACATTAGCTCCAATTCATAACGGGTGATTTGAATTGTTGTTTGGGATGGGTGGTAGTGCGCATCCATTTCACGCATATTTAGGTGCATCGTTGTGCTTTACAAGTGCATTGTGGGATTTAATTTCGGTAAAGATTGATTTCCGGTTGGGAAACCCAGGATAGACGTATTGCTCCATGTTTCGGCTAAGTCACGTTTTAATTTGTCATAGCTATAGCTTAAGTTACCCAAATTTAGATTAACATATTATGCAGAATTCCCAACAACAAAAAAACTTCTTCTTAAGCTGGTGCATGTGACAAATAATAATTCAATTGAACCAGATTATCCATGCTTTAAGTTGCCAAATTATTTGTATTAAAGAATTCGTTGTATTTTCAAAAAGTAAAATGTATATATCTATAATGATGGAAACAAAATAGTGATAATAGAGTCTATAGACATGTTGTATCATACTATACTCCCAAGATATGTGAACCAAGTGCCAGTTTGCTTCCGGTATTGTGTCACGCACTTACAAACTGTTCAAATTAACACCTATCAATAATTCTTTATTAATGAAATGTGTCACATACGAAGGGGTATCAAAAAATTCAAAACTCGGAAGAAAGCAAGCCAGGAACGTAATTTTATTTAACACATTTCTCCCACCTTTATACTGACTGTCTACATTAAGTATCCTCTCTATTGAAAACTAGAAATTTCTTGAGAAAAAAGAGCACTTTCCCACACTATTTTCTCAGAATCAGGTGCATAACTAGGTTTGGGCAAAATAGGCAGGCCCACCCTGAACAAAAATCGAGGAAATCACAGGAAATGTACAATATCTAAAAATATCTATACATTACTATACACAATTATAGATACATTAAAACAGGCGTTTTGAGTGGCTTTAATTTCTTCGGACTGCCAAGCCATGCCAAGGGGCCGTTCACAAACTCTTGTTAGGGGTTGGGGATAGGGCTGATGCAAAAAGAAAAAAAGAAAGAAAAGAAAGAAAGAAAGAAACATAAAAATAAATAATAAGCCCACCTTTTTGTGCTTCAATTTTTTTTTGAGAAAAATAAGCGTTAAACCCACAGAATATCAAGCGTTAGTGAGCAGCTCCTAACTTGACGTTTGAATGCCAAACCGCATCAGAGCACTTCAAGAATTGGTCTGACAAATCTACTATACAAAACACTAAGCTACTGAGAAAATAAACCCCAATATTCATTATCTTCAATATTCATTATCATTCATTATCACAGCAATGGTCTTTACACATTTCCAGTTTATCTTTATAATACTGCCAGCATGTTATAAGCTTTATTACAAGCTTAAGCTTTAACAACAGGCCATTATGTGCTATCAATTGATCATAATTTACTGACAATTCCTTGTTTCAGCATTATGTGCAATGAAAATATATCAAGCATATCTTGATATGAAAATGTCTATAATAGACAGTCTGTGCTTCGTTTAGTTCTTTCTGGAAAAGGTCAATCACTGAACACATCGTATTACAGTTAATCTATCTGTTGCAGAGGCTTGGCAATTACAAGAAATCTTCCAATACGCCGGGAAAGAAGTGACGTCATAATTTATGTTAATCACCCAACACGTGCGTTTTGGACCCTAACAAACGGTGTGACCATTTTTGCCATATGTTAAGTCTATGGGGTAAAAAGTCTGACTCCGATTCTATACCATAACTTTCGTCGAAAAAAAAATAAGGGAAAACATGCCGGTCTATTATGCTGAAGGTTGTGCTTACAAGCCAGGACGGGACCCCTGTCGTTATTTTCGTCTTCCAACCGAGAAAAATCAGTCTTAATTGTATGTTTACGTGTGCCTGTTGTGTTAATACGTATGATAAGTGGACATGATCATTTGTTTGGGTCCAAAACGCACGTGTTGGGTGATAAACATAAATTATGACGTCATTACTTTCCCGGCGTATAAGTATACAACATTCCCTATTTTGAAATTAGTATAAGCCAAGGTCAGCCGTGATACATATTCAAATCTTTTGTTTAAATGTAAATCAATGGCAGCAAGTCTTCATTAGCTTTCCTCGTGCAAAGTGCAAGATATAGTTACCAGGACAAATGTTTTTTTTTACAATGCTAAATCAATCATAAGCCTACGGCTTTTAATCAAGTTTTGTATTTCAATGGAAATCAATATTTTTAGGTCGGTTATGTTTTATTACGTCATCGTTACGTCATACATAGACCGATTTTCATAATTTTGGTATCAATGGAAAGAGAAAACTATACTCTTTACTATGTTATCAAACACCTAAACTTTGATCGTGTCTTTAAGAACTACTGGGCCCAGTAATCCTTCAAATGCAGAGACTTTATTACACAGTAGGCCTCAATTTAATTCCACACAGCTTATGTGATAAGATGGTATCATAATGCATATTTTTAAATAATACATAAAACCACTCCGACTGAAATAATTGACACGGTCGTGGTTGAGCCTATAAACATGATAAACAAAGGAGCATTGTACTTGAGATCTTTTTCTCAGTTTTTAAAATAACATAGCGGATGAAGGTCGTTATTCCGACGTGTCATTCATCCGAAAAGTTTTTGATCTGAATGTTTGTACTCCAAATGGTTTTCTCTCCGATAACCAGAGAAACATTCCATCCCTGATAAGGGTAACAGCATGTTTCAAATCCAATATGAAACCTATTCTTAGATCCAAATAGGCTTCCAAAAATGATTTTAGGTACGAGTGTCTTTGTAACGATTTGAAAGACACCAAATGTTCAAAATAATTGATGGAAAATGGCTTTGAGGGTAACAATATAATAATTTCTTCCAAAATGAGGATCTTAGTATGTTCCAAATTTCAGCTTATGCTGCCTTGATATAATTTACCTTGAATTAAATAATTTTGCATTTGTCTTCTTCCCTTGCACTCATTTTGTAGCGAAAAAAAAAATGGAGCCTACTTTTTGCAACTCGGTTTACAATGTCCGTTCTAGAATATAAGTTTTTTTTTTTTTGGGGGGGGGGAGGGGTATCATATGTATTATGACATTAATCACTAACCTGTATAATGTTGGCAATACTACATTGAACAAGGAAACTTGATTTGAGAATCTGTTAATACTAATGTTTAATTCCATGTACGCATACGCATAACATACTCGCGCTTGTATGGCAAGTTTCATTTTATTTTAAAGGAAAGGTAAAACAACATTACAATGATTAACATGGGGCGATGAATGGTTGTATTGTCTGTCTTATAGCAACATCAAAAACATTTTGAAATAATTATGCCGTTTAATATCTTTACAATAATTTATATTCTAATCATGTCATGTATGAATTAGATTAATAACTGCTCTTACTTGGCGCTCGTGAAATTTTACAACAATAATGCACCTTGTGCTGAAGTCAAAGTTGTCCAACTCACTCGGCTACGCCTCGTGAGTGCGGTAAACTCCAACTTAAGCACGCGGTGCATTATTGTTGTACAATTTCACTCGCGTCAAGTAATACGCAGTTATTAATCTTTAATTAGTTTGTAATCGTTTTAAGATTACTTCTATGTTCCGAGTTAAGCTTCAGGGAAAGTCGTTCTAACTAGTAAAATATAATCACATCTGGCAGTAACCGTGAGAAGTAAATTTGATCAAGTACGCATTATCACTCCTGATTAGATTGAAGAGATGCGGTCACTTACTTTTCTAGGATAATAACTTCAACAGAGTTCGTACTTAATACTAGAAACCCACGTTTGATATATGCTAAAAAAGGTATTAAAAATTTTCATACCACAAGAAATTATGACCGTATTTGAAGAAAAAAACAGCATATATAGCGATATATTTCGTAACATGCCATCGAGCGCATCGAAACGCATTATTTCATGTCGCTGAATGCGTTGGGATGTTGTTACGCTTTAAATTTACTGGGATGTGCAATATTATGCAGAGTAAAACGTTCATCGGAAGAGAAAAATTTGTGTTAATGTTTGAAAAATAAAGCAAAAATACAGAAAACTAAGTAGATACATAATTTGATAATTAAGATTGACTTGGTGGTATCATGTGAATTTGTTATTAATATCTCTAGTTCTGTGTGTATTAGACTGTGGGAAAAAAGAAAAAGTTCAAAATGGAGTCTGCACAATTGTTCTTGACTGATTCTTAATCTTTGAGACTCATAAATTCCAAAACTGAATGATGCAAAGGCACGGAATTGGCCCTAATGGAGTCCAAAATTTCAAAATTCTCCGATTTTGTTCAGAATGGTCTCAAACTATTAGTCTTGCAAAACTGTCTGCACAAAGTAATAGTTTAAAGTGCATCAGATCAGTTTTTGCTATTGTTACAGGTCAAGGAAAACTTTGTGCTACATGCACCAATGCAATGGTAAATATGGACTTTGCTTTTACCTGCTACCATGGCAACAATTGACCTGACACAATTCAAACTATCACTTCGTATAGACACTTTTGCAAGAGGAACAGTTTGAGACCAGTTTCAACAAAATCGGATGCTTTTGAAATTTTGGACTCCCATAGGGCCAGTTCCGTGACCTCTGATATAACCTTTCTCATTTTTGACTTTAACTCCAGAACCATATTTCAGACATAGGTAAAAGAATACTTTTTCTGCTTTCTTGTGATGAGAGGAACATGTTGGTGTGATTTTGAACGAGATTTGACTAGTAACATGTTATGGATGTCATTTTGGCGGCCATCTTATATCTCAAAATGATCAATGGTGCGGATTTAGCATCATTCAGTTCTGGAATTAATGAGTCTCAAAGATTAAGAATCAGTCAAGAAAAAGCAGTGTAAACCTGACAAATTTTTAAATGTTTACTTTTGCTTCCGTGAAATGACCGCTTCATTGGTAATAATGATTAATAGAAAAATCATAATCACAATCAACACAAGACTTATTATTGTTTCACTTAGTTCAGCTATTGTTATTTGAGTAGGTAAAAATACAACCTATATAGAGACTATAACCTGTTTGGACTCCACCACTACATGTATTCTGTAATAACAATTCAATAAAATTACAAGCGTCTTTGAACATGATATGAATTATGCGATATAGGCAATTTATCCTCTGTCAACACATTACAACGTGAAGCATAAAGAAGAGTGTGAGCTTTAAAAGTGTAAATCCACAGGACATACAATGTGATCAGGTAAATTCACAAAGGAAAGAAACGATGTCTGCTCATATTACTCAAGAGTGTATTGCAGGCGAGGCACTTATTTCAATTTCATAAATAAAGGAAGTAAAACACCTTCCGTTTCTATTAATGTATGTACATGTATTAAATTATTTCAACTGTAAATATACATCTTTTTTTATCTCTAATAGTAAATTGATGTATGTTAACAAGTGCATCTTTTTGGAGCAAAAAATGTCTTAAAAGTTAGTAGCTGCATTCAATTCGATATAGCCGGCGATTTACATATTGCAATATACGTCTACTTTTCTACTTGCTGAATGATTAAAGCAATACTATAAGATTTTGTTTTTAATGTTCTAGTGTACGATGCGTATTTCTCCATTCCTTTATAATATTTCATATTGTAAAAACAACATAAAAGAAGGAGAATTTGACTATCTTAAACTGTTTTCAAATGTATTTTGTCAATGAAATTGTTTTGCAAACGAAAATGGATAAAAAACACAAGCATGCTTTCCAATATTAATACATGTGGAATTAAATTCGAGACTACGAATTTAATTCATTAATCGGCTGTAACAGAAAACAAGCAGTAAGCCAAATCATTTGCAGGGTATTAATATCTACCCAAAACAAATCGCATGAGCTAAAACAAAATCAGAAGTCATGGGTGATAGGGGCGCTTTATTTTTAACATTTTATAGTATTGCTTTAATAATAGGAGTTTTGCCGGAGAATAATAACTCAATTGGATGAGCTATATAAATTATCAGTTATACACTACACTTAATTCTCAATTACGATGCAATGCTTGTACAGTGGAACAGGCCTTATTTTTCCTAACCTACTGGTCAATGCTAAAATATAAACTACTCATTTGTATTTCAATGAAATATCATCATTGGCATATAATTAGCATATTTGAAACAAAAAAACAAACAGGAAAATCTATAAATACCTATATTTTTGACAATTTTGACTTTAATTGATAAATTGTGCATTCAGACAGTTTGTAACTACATGGTAAAAATTTCTGTTAGACGGATTTTGATTATTTTGCGTACTTCTGCTTTTTACCCAAAATGTGCAAAAATCACCATTTTTTGTATTGGTTATATTTTGTTCAGAGTTTTATCAAATTTTCCAATTTTGGTATTAAAGGATACAGAACAACATGTTTAAAAAATCTGTTAGACAGGTTTTTGAAATGTTTCATACTTTTAAAGTTACAACGTAATTACCGTTTCATTGTGTTTTGACTTGGAAACAATTTTGACATTTTTGCTAATTTAACAGAAAATTCAAGGTCTAGCACCAACTTTTCATCATACATGTATGTAAACTATGGTTATAGATAACTTCTGTGACATTTTGTCTGGAAATAAAACAACGAATCAGTTATAATTAATATTTCTTAATTATGGACTAATTTTAAAGGCACTAGTATTCTGTTAGAAATTTACAGCTATTGTATTTTCCAGACCATTAGTCACACCATTCATACACTCATCACACGAAGTCAAAAGTGTGTGTTTAAAGGACTTGATCATTCAGTTGAAACATTTAATATACGCACCACTGATTGGCTTAATATTTGGCCTTGCCAGCAATATCTTAATTTTGACCAATACAAAACAAGCTTTCATGTGAAAGCTATCTCAGCTTCTAGAAAACCAATGACCTTGAAATTTTCGGCATATAAGGGGCTGCCCTCGGCTAATATATATTTAAAATATCAAACTGGTACTGCGTAACATAATTATATTATATTAATTTAAAATTAGGAAAAATAAGACCTGTTCCACTGTATATGCACCAACAATCATATGTCTTTAATACACAAATATTGCGCGGTCATATTATATCAAAAATACAGATATGAAGATGAATTTTGGATGCCTTATTTTTAGTCCTACCCCCGTTATAGTCTTGATAAGACATAATACAATGTTATCAGGACCAAAAGGAGTTAAAACTCCTTCTCGAAAAGTTCTTACTGTTCGTGTGTGTGTTTTGGGAATATCAGTAATCAAATGCCTGGTTTCTTTGAACTTCATTTTTAAACATAAGATCTCGTGACTCGTTGCAAACTGCCTACATAAAACACAGAGAGCATACAGATATTTCTATTTAATAACTGCAAATCCATATGTGAAATCATTCAAAGGTAAAGTGCTCACCCATAAAAATCCTTGTTTCTGAAGGAATTTTCGCATGGAATTTTGCTTATAAATATTTTTTATAAATAAAATTATAGCTAAAAATAATATAACTCTCAGTTGTAGGGATCACATGCTTAACCTCTCAAATGGCTAATCTTGAATAAAATGTCAATGATTTAACAAAACGTGGTATCTGCACTTTAGCATTCTATGCAAATAGTTCAGACTTTCTTGTTATAATACATCTTCCAAAATGGCATATCTGTCATTGCTGTCTTACCTTCAGGCAATTGTAAGGAGAGAACTGCCTGGATTCATAAAACCACCTGCGTCATAACAAAGTTATGATTTATTGCCAATTACAAACACAAAACATTGAAGTCTGCCAAATATCAAACATTGCTTCTTTCCTCAGCTATATAACCAAACATGCCAAATCATGATCGATTTTTTTTCATTGCCAATGAAATGAACCTTAAAATATAGTTTATTTTATTGAAATTGCTTTAAAAACATTATACGTTATCAAATATCTAGGTGAAAATTTGTCTGGATTGCTTCTTGATGGAGGAAATGGGTCATTCTGAGAAATGCACAATAAGTATCATTTTTGTAACATTTGGTTCATTTTACAAACTGTTCAAGTAAATATATCAATACTCCTTTATTCATAAACCTGATGTATGAATATATGAGCATTCTATGCCTGGGATTATATGAATTCTCGGGTGTTTTGAATGCATCTTCGCGAGAATAAAGCACCGTGCTGAATGGCAAATTGCAATATCACGATATATCTGTTTTTCTCTCGATGAATAAATCTAGTCGTTGCCTTTTCATTTTTTCATAAAATTTGTAATAATTTCAAACGTAATTCATAGCATACAAATAATCCAATAAATAAATGATTTAAATAACTAACAAATATCTTATATTGAACACTGTATAATTATCTTGTTAGTAATTTGAAAATCAAAATAAAGGTGTACTACAACCGGGTTTTTTCATATGTGTGGTGAATTTTGTTCACCTGATGCATCTTTTTGTAGGAAATTCAAACGGTTTTGGAATCCTTAGATCCCCTGTGTTCATTAACAGACCGTTTGAAATAAGTTAAATGATTTAAAAATCGCCTGAAGTGTATAATTAGATAATGATAAACATTGTTTTCGGTTGAGTGAGCAGATCAAGGACAATACTCAATAGAACGTTATTCAAGGGGAAATTACAAATTTGTGAAATTTGATCAGAAAATTTTACATCCAAAGATTTGACAAAGCATAACGTCTGTTGTAGATTACTGATTGAAATGAAACAAACGGTATCTTAAAGTATAGTTAATGGACTACAAATTAACACGCTACCTTTATAAATATACTTCTTGAACCTTCCCATAATGTAAAAAAATTACACGTAAATATTAGATTTTTTCCTGTAGTGTTTAAGGCTACTCTATCACTAAAAATCATGATTGGGTATTCCATGGTCATTTATTTAACGTCTTTTAGTTAGCTTGCAGTGGTTTAATTATATAATAAGGAATCTGTTGTAAATTAAATGGAATTTTAAATTTAAGAAAAACACCATTCAGTGCTTATTCATATTTGTTTCTCTCTAATTTCTACATTTGTAAAATAGCTTTACATTTCTAACGAAATCTTGCGAAATACTAATCAAAAACAAAACGGCATCGATTCATACTAAATGCAAAAATATCTCCTTAACTTTTCATTTCTATTGATGTAGAGAACTTCAGGCACGCTATACTTTAAGAACAGGATGTTATAGATCTTATTCGTGACATGAAATAAAACGTGATTGGCAGGTGTTATATAGATATTGATTTCATATGAGAATGAAGCCAAAACCATAGTCGGCCTCCAAACAAAAATTTTCCTTGCGGAACATTTGGTCATGACGTCACCAAATATATTTGTCATCGAATTTCAATAACATGTGCAATCTAGCGCGAAATTTTATTTGGTCTCAACTCGGTGTTGAAATTATTTTGTTTGGGGTCAATCGTCATTTTGACGTCACGACCAAATGTTTGGTAGCGAACATTTTGTTTGGAGGCCGACTAAGTTTGGGATCTGTACAACTATAAAGCTATAAAATACTTTATGACTGTAATTTTTATACTTTAGTGCATAGCTTGTTACTTCTGCTAGTTCGTACAAAAGTACAAGGAGGTATCCGGTTAGCTCGCTTTCAAAAATAAAACAAAAACTGCAACAACAACAACGATGTTGCTGGCACAAATCCTCAAACCTTCGGGATTACATTTGTTTGAGGTTTGGCATTCAATGATTAAATGGAACGTTTTGTCAAAAAATATCAAAATTGAATTTAAAACAAAATTATTTATCTCATGTGTCTAAATTAGAAGACGTTTACGACGCACACAAGTTATATCGTTATGTTAGTGCAAGAAAGTTATATCTGCAATAGCTGCCATTTGTCAATAATCTGAATTGCACACGGTCTAATCTCAAATCTTGGGTCAGTGGTTCTTGAAATGGTTCTTCAGGTGACACCGTCATCTGAAGAACCATTTCAAGAACCACTGACATAAGACAGGAAATTTTTGAGGGATTGTTTTACATTCTTGTGACAAAGTATAAAATGAAAATAACTTAGGGCAGCAATTGCAGATACGACTTTCTTGCACTCACATGACGATATGTTATCCACGAAAAAACATTGAAAACGTCATACCTGGAGGCATTACCGCTCAACATTAAAACTTTTGTAAAGCGCATAGAGACCTTTAAT
>JXSR01S021001.1:216634-229081 GCA_000969725.1 Ophiothrix spiculata
TATGTCGACGTCATCAACACATTATTGCGACATGTCGACATGAAAAAACAGTCTCGACAGAAACCTTATAACATACCTAGCCAATGAATGTTGGTATTGTATTTTAAGTTTTTGGTGTCTGCAGGGTGTTTGTTTGTAAAGGAGATGTAATCTGCTGAGGCTTTTGCCTTTAATTACATCTCCTCTATCATGTCATGTATTTTGATTAAGTGTATTTGTATTCATAGTTTTGTTTATTTGTAATATATTTGATATGTTTAATATGTACGATGGAAAATAATTTATCATGTGTATGTATCACTGCTATTTCACCATGGTGCTAATAAATGCCTCAAGCGTTTGTTGGAATGAATATTTCAGTGTTTTTTGTTAAGTAAACTGCTTTGAGGTCTTTCTAAGAATAATTATTTTGTTCTTTTGATTGATTTACAATATGTTTTTCTTATCTCTTTTTATAGAAGTAGTAGTTGTTGTTGTTGTTGTTTTACTTTTAGAGTTAATCCTGCGCATTTGGTAGATGTCAGAAAAAATGGTGTCATTAGAAAATACGCCATTAAAAGAAATCCTAACTCCACCAAAACTGTTGTGGAGTTATATATAAATGAATATCTTTTTTTTTTATAGGAGTAACTGTTGGTCAACCAATCAATTAATTGTCCCAAGGAATTTCAATATCCATTTGACAGAATATGTGTTTGTATTAATTGCGTTTCCATTTCGCTGGAGTTGGGGTTTTCTTGTAATGTCGTAACAAAATATGTATATTTCACTAATAAAAGATGATCTTGGTGTGAGAGCTGAAATCATTCTATGGATCTTAGACTTCCTAACATCTCTTCACCAGAGTGAAATACCAATCTGCACTCTCTGCACGGCTCACCCCGAAAGGGGGGACTTTGAAGATTATATCAATTTTGAATTTTGAATTTCATCTGTTGCAGCATTTTGACATCATACTCAGATTTCCCCTTTGCGGCACCGACACAAAATGTGCTCGCACTTAAAACGTTCAAGTTCAAGTTGGAGTACGGTATTTTGCCCACCCTCTAAAATTACAGGTACATTTCAGTATCTTCGAATAGGCTACAGTTCTTTTTACCGAGCGAGACGGCGCGACGTCGTGTTTAAAGCAATGCTATAAGATTTGATCAAAAATGGTTTATAGTAAAAACAGCATTAAATGGAGGAATGTACCTATCTTAAAAGTGTATTTTGTGAAAAGAATTGTTTTGCCACCAAAAATGGATAAAGGGCACATGCATGCTTTACTATACTTAATTCAACAAATGACAATAACAGAAAGAGTAAGCCTCTTTGAGCCAAATGGTTTGGAGGGTATTCATATCTACCCAAAACAAACCCACTAAGCCCCAAAAATCAAAAGTCATGGGTGACAGGGAGCGCTTCATGTTAACACTTTATAGTATTGCTTTAATGCATTTTTTTGCCTACCTACACATGTCTGAATATCACATACATAAGTAATTAAGTCACTAGTTTAGGCAAGAAAAAAAAAAGTTTGTTTCTGGTAATATACTTGAAAAAGTAAATGCGATATGCGGTTTTTTATTTTTTATTTTATACTTTTCGAAATGCAATGCGATATGCTATCATCCTTTTTTTTTTAATACAAAAAATGCAGGATTCCCAGGAAAAAAACACATTAAAACAATGCTCTTTTTTTTTTTCTTTTTCTATTAATATTATTAATATCCATAAAGGTTTTATATGTAACTGTAGCCTTTGTTATTTTAATTAATATTGAGTATCCATGTAATCTTACCTAAATATAAGTATTTTCCTGTATCTCCAGAGTCCAGGGGCCAGGGCCTCATTCAATGCCATAAATTGTCTTTTGGGTCCTCAATCAATGTGAATTCAACATGTGTCATCGGAATATTATACTAGACGTATTCAACATTCCAGAACTTTAATTCAAAACACGTCTAATACAATAAACCAACAACCACTGCTGCTGTGCGATCATCCGTATTCATGTAATGCATGTACACAGTGGATTGCATTGACTTAACAAAACTCACTAGTGCTCGTAAGTTTTCGTCAGTCAAAACAAAATAATCCCGACTGACGCTATCGTAATGATCTTCATACATGGCATCAATTTCCTTCTTGTCCAAATCCTTCCGCTCTCCGCCATTTTTATTTACCGATTTCGCTGGCTTTCACATGTGAACAATTATAGACCACTTTCGTATGTCCTATAATGCATCTTGAAAGTACCACAAATACGGGACCTTGTGACGTAGGCTACTCAGTCTACCATATTAGAAGTTCTGCCCATTGCGCACAACTCGACTGCGCAATTTACGTCACAAGGTCCCGTATTTGTGGTACTTTCAAGATCAAGATGCATTATGGGACATACGAAAGTGGTCTATTAATTGCCGACTAATTGATAGGCTGATAATACAACGGGTACCTGAATTGGTGTTCGTTTGTTTTTACGCAAATATGGAGCGTATTTATCCTGAATTTAGGCTACAAAAAATCCTTCGGCCCCATGGAGTCTAGTATAGTGATTTAATCCAATGATTAGAATTGTATGCCCATATGCTCTGTAAAGTGTGCTGAGGATGAGTGTAATTACATGGGAGGTATAGTGCACCATAAGTCATCTGCACTTGTTTTATTTATTTTGAAAATTTTGTGTTGCAATACATGCTGAGTTTTTGAAGAAAAAAAATAATATAAATAAAAAGTATGATAAAATTTCATAGGTAAAGTTGCAAGCTTCATGATTGAAAAAAGTTTTTTTTTATAATTAGACAATGCATAATCAAAACGATGTTTGACAGTTTTATATAAAATTGAGATTGAAGGTATTTCCCCTAATTTAGTTCTCCCGGCATAACGCAGTGTTATTGTTTGAAGGTTTAAATCTCGTCGTATGTATGTGTTTTTCTAAAGAACAAACATTACCGTATTGCAAATCTATCAGTATTATCATTATATTGCACTGATAGATTTTTTGTGAGTAACGTTGTTTGCAGACAAAGTAAATAGTGATCTTATGAATATTGAATTAAAATGAACAGCTTAGCAGTAGCGGTGCAAATGTTATATTACCCTTGCCGAGTAATACGATAGGCAGTTTTCTCCTTGTAAACAAGAACCAAGAACATTATGGTCGATAACATGACCAAATAGTAAAAAAAAAGAGAAATGCTGGTAAATCAAGTGAAATCAATACACAATTTTACCTTTTACCATATTGATTTGAAAGAAAACAAAGACCGAGGTAGTATGTTGGTGTTTTGAATTTTACTTTTATTTAATACTTGATTTAATAAACCATAGACACAGCAAGGAAACAGGGAATAAAATTGCTTGTATTTTACAGAACGATTACAATTACACCAAATGCCAAAAGTAAGAGGAATAGGCCTAAACCATAGTCGGCCTCCAAACAAAATTTTTCCTACCACACATTTGGTCATGACGTCACCAAATATTTGCCATCGAATTTAAAGTATGAACGGGTAACAAACATTTGGTCCAATGTATATGACAATTCAATAACATGTGCAATCTAGCGCGAAATTTTATTTGGTCTTTTTGTTATTTTGTTTCGAGTCACTCGTCATTTTGACGTCACGACCAAATGTTTGGTAGCTAAAATTTTGTTTGGATGCATAGTCAATGTTTTGAACCATATAATACAAATATCAATAACAATAGGCTGTAAATACTTTAAAACGTGCCATCCCTTGAATTAACATAATAAAAAAACCCCGATACATTTACGAACACAATTATTGAAGAGCTGAATTGCAAAACGGCTTAAGGCCAAAACATAGTCGGCCTCCAACAAAAATTTTCCTACCAAACATTTGGTCGTGACGTCAAAATGACGAGTGACTCCAAACAAAATAATTTCAATGCAACACCGAGCTGAGACCAAATAAAACTTGAATTGCCATATACGAGTGACCAAATGTTTGTTACCTGTTTATAGTTTAAATTCGATGGCAAATATTTGGTGACGTCACGACCAAATATTTGGTAGGAACAATTTTGTTTGGAGGCCGACTATGATATGGGCCTTCGAGATCATTTTTTCAAAAATACGTTTTTGATAGATTATTACAGACCTGGACAAAAGCCGTTTTGCAAGTCAACACTTCAATTAGGCCAAGTAAAAAATAAAACATGTTTCTTGTCCGGATGTTGAAAAAAAGGAGGAAGAGGTACTTTTTATTTTTCATTTTTTATTTCAATAGCACTGCAAAATCGAATGGCCAATTCTCACCAGTGTATCGATCCCAGACAATGTAATAACAATGTTCTTTTTATTGCTCACAAGTTAAGAAACGATCCCTATCACGTGCTCTTCTTAATAGTTCATCAGTTCATTTTATCTATTTATTACATTTTTCTGTAATAACATATTGTAACAGGACGGTTTTGACTTGACGTCAAGTAAATTATGAATGACGTCTGAAATTGTTCAAGACTAGTAAAATTCATTTAACGTATTGAAAGAAATTCAAATTATTCAGATAAAACCTATGCAATAATGGGCAAAAAGTGGCTTTATTGTAAGAAAAAAACATCGCGTGACAATTTACAATGTGTGATAATGCCATCAGAAGATTCCTATTGTATCAAATTAAAACTCTTGTCAGAAATTTCTTAGAAGCCTTATATTTTATAAGGGTAAAGAATGCATCAAAATGTATGTGACAGAGGCTTTGAAGGAGGTAAAGGGGTTCAACTCTTTACTGAAGTTAAATTGAAACCTAAATTTACATGTAGGTGATACGGTTAAACCTGAAATTTCGGAAATTGTGGGACCTGGCTCTATTTCATAAAAAAATAAGAATATTTCTATTGGTTTGCAGAATAACATTCATTCTAAATCTACAAATATTTTAGACTTTAAGAACAACGAGTTCCATTTCTTAAAGCAACTTTGGATGATAAATGTTTAATTATTATCCGTTGATGTCATTCCCATCGCAAAGCTGTTATGAAAATAAAATAAAAACAGAAAAGTTCCTACCTTTATTAAAAATGTTCCTAAATTCAGATCTATAAGTCAAATGTCAATTGCCTAAAACTTCACCTACTTAGAATAAAAAAAAGTTTAAATCATTCAAAAAAATTTGTCTTAAAGGGACTGGCCTAGATTCTTCCCACTAAATTTTTACCTACATATTTGTTTACATGAATCGGTAGAACATGTTTATAGTAACATAACCTACAAGTAGTTTTCCATGATTTTGAGGAATATTGGAGAAAATTGCAATTCTTTACCTGCTTTAATTTTTGTCGCCAGCGACAAAAAAGATGTGAAAACAGTGTTTCTAGTTTCAAAATATAAAAATATTTTGTTTCTACACATGTGATGGGTAAACAAAATTATTTTTGATGAAATTGTTTATCTTTTAATATGTATTAAATTATCTCTTTGTTTGATTTTTTATCCAGTAAATCCAGATCTGAGGTACAAATGTAGGATTCAGAAAACAAAAGATAGTCAAACCCCCATTGCAGAATGATATACCGTATTGCAAATTAGTAATCTTGGGCCATTTCGGTGTAAATATTTGTACTTTTTTGGATATTGCTACACTTTTAAGCTTTATTTAGAGCATTTCCATAAGTTTTTAATTTTAAGTGGAATCTAGGCTAGTCCCTTTAAAATGGGAAATTTGATAACTTAAAAGTTGAACATGTTAAAGTTTAGAAAACTTTATTTAAGAGCCCGGATTGTTGCAAATTCTCCATTTTTTACTAGATCTTGTCCAGATCCCTCGACTAACCCTTCCCTTTTATTCATTAAATCCTCTGACAAATATAAATCAAGTGACCAAATCAATTTAGTGACCAAGTAGTGAGCCGATCAAGCCGACCACCAGAGATGTCAGATACTTGTGGCTTGGCTTGAGAATTTTGCTTACTGTGGCCAGTGGAAAATAGATGGCTCTTGGTCAGAGCTATTATTTACATACTCTCGTCACGTCCAGTTTCACTGGTAGTGAGTGCCTCAACATTCTTGTATCATCTTATAAACCTCAATCGAAAACTCGATACATTCATAATAACCACAAGCCTAAAGACGTCAAACATCCTTGTGACGTTAAATATGATAACAGACAGAAAGGCCCAGAAACGGGGAGACTTTGAGTGGTCTAGACACCATTATTTTTAGGTTTAAACTTGTACAATGAAAAAAATATTTAAGAATGTTCCTAAATATGTTTATGAAAATGAGCCCATATTTTGGCAAATTCTCAAATATTTACATCTCTCGTCACGTCCAGTTTCACTACACTCTAAGAAATTTTCCGTAAATTTTACGGTAAAATCACTGGCAATTTGGTTGCCAACACTTTACCGTAAAATTTACAACTTGCCGTAAATTATTCTACGGTATTTTAGAAATTTCCCGTAAATTTTACCGTAAAATCACTGGCAATTTGGTTGCCAACACTTTACCGTTAAATTTACAACTTTGCCGTAAATTAATATACAGTATTTTACTGGCCTTAGAAAAATTTTATATTTAGTATATATTTTCTGTGGTGTCACATTGTCTATTTTGCTAATAATTTACGGAACTTCCCCGTTTTTTCCACATATTTACGGTAAAATCCCGTAAAAATACGTCAAATTTACATTTCATTCCGTAAATATTTTCTTACGGGAATTCACCGTTAAAAAATACCGGTTTTCTACCGTAAAAATACGGTCATTTCTTAAAGTGTAGTAGTGAGTGCCTCAACATTCTTGTATCATCTTATAAACCTCAATCGAAAACTAGATACATTCACATTAACCACAAGCCTAACAATAGACATCAAACATCCTTGTGACGTAAATGTGATAACAGAGACAAGGCCCAGAAACGGGGAGACTTTAATTTGAGTGGTCTAGACACCATTATTTTAAGGTTTAAACTTGTACAATGATGAAAACAACAACATCACCATCTCCTCTTCTTCCTACTCCTACTCTTCCTCTCAACAACAACAACAACAACAAAAACAGCAACAACAGCAACAACAACAACAGCAGCAGCAACAACAGCAACAACAACAACAGCAGCAGCAGCAACAATAACAACAAAAAACTACAACGACAACACAGCAATATATCAACAAAATATATCAACACAAGAATTGAACAACAATTAACCCTCAACATTCTTGTTTTATCTTATAAACCCCAATCGAAAAATAGATACATTCACATTAACCACAAGCCTAACCATAGACTTCAAACATCCTTGTGACTTTAAATATGATAACTGACAGAAAGGCCCAGAAACGGGGAGGCTTTGAGTGGTCTAGACACACTCTAAAAAATGACCGTATTTTTACGGTAGAAAACCAGTATTTTTTAACGGTGAATTCCCGTAAGAAAATATTTACGGACGAAATGTAAATTTGACGTCTTTTTACCGTAAATATGTGAAAAAAACGGGGAAGTTCCGTAAATTATTAGCAAAAAAGACAATTTGACACCACAGAAAATATATACTAAATATAAAATATATCTGTAGTTAATATACTAAGGCTGCACATTTTCCCTTGACGTGGTAATCTGCAAACATGCCTTGTTCTTGAAAATGGCTAGGGATGCTTATTTTGACACTAAAAATCATCCGATTTTAAGTTGAAAACAGGTGTCAAAATCCACCTCTGCTTTGAAACAGGTAGGAAAGGTCTATAAAAAATATGATTTAACGGTAAAATACAGTAAAATAAACAGCCACATGTAAAAATACATTTAAATACCGTATAATAATTTACGGCAAAGTTGTAAATTTTACGGTAAAGTGATGGCAACCGAATTGCCAGTGATTTTACCGTAAAATTTACGGGAAATTTCTTAGAGTGCACCATTAATTTAAGGGTTAAACTTGTACAATGATGAAAACAACAACATCACCATTTCCTCTTCTTCCTACTCCTACTCTTCCTCTCAACGATAAAAACAGCAACAACAACAACAGCAGCAGCAACACAAGAATTGAACAACAATCATCGCAAGTTTAGAGCCCCAGATTGTTGCAAATGCATAAAACTAACTGGCTATATAAAATCACTCATTATATTACACTTTACTTTGACCATGTTGATGACTCGCCCTGTTGAGCCCATATTTTACAAATCATCCATTATTTACATACTCTCGTCACGTCAAGGTTCACTGGTAGTGAGTGCCTAAATATTCTTGTATCATCTTATAAACCTCAATCGAATACTGGACACATTCGCATTAACCACAAGCCTAACCATAGACGTCAAACATCCTTGTGACGTTAAATGTGACCTTCCAGCTCGTATTAGCAGTAAATGCCAGAAACTTCATTTTACGCTACAGGTGAATATACATGTCAAGGTCGTAATTTGCCGAAATTGGTTTTTTGACAGATTCACAATCTTAGTGCTTACTACAAAATACCAGCAAAGTTTCATTTCAAAAAAAATGTTAGGAAATGTGAAATAAATCTGCATGTTCTTAAGACGATCAACAGAAAATATAGGGCTTACTGATCTTTGAACGCGTTTATCTCAGTTATACGTTTTACTCCCTGACAACCTTTGACAGACCATAACTTGACTTCTGGAAATCGTACGCAGTTTTAATCCTTAAAGCATGGTCTTTGCAAATATTAAAAAAAAAAAAAAAATGACAAGAGCTGGCATTTACTGCTGTTTTTGAGCTGGACGGTCACAAATATAACAGACAGAAAGGCCCGGAAACGGGAAGACTTTGAGTGGTCTAGACACCAGTATTTTAAGGTTTATACTTGTACAATCATGAAAACAACAATACTATCTCCTCTTCTTCATACTCCTCCTCTTCCTCTCAACAATTAAAACAACAACAACAACAACAACAACAACAACAACAACAATAACAATAAAAACTACAACGACAACACAGCAATAACAATATATCAACACAAGAATTGAACAACAATCACCGCAAGTTTAGCCCTCGTCTACCCAGGCTATTTTTTGTAACACGTCTACCAAGGGAGGGGGGGGGGTTGTTGCAACACCCCCCTAATTTTTTGAAACGGAACCCCCTATGAACCTGGTTTTGCTATCAATAGATAGGTATGGTCCTCCCCTATCTAATGATACCAAGATCGCAAAAATCGACCTAGGCGTTACGTAATTATGACGTCATAAAGCTCGTTCGGATCGAAAAATCAGGATTTTGTCAAAGTGGCCACCAAATCAAAATTGTGCTATAAAAGTTCTAAATTACAGGTTTTCATCGGGTTTTTTGCTAATAAAGAAGGGAAATGGTAATTTGAACATGCCCTGCAAGTTTCAGCTTCATACCATGCATATATGTTTCAAAATGGCGACTTAAAAATTTCCGGGGCTTCACCCCCCCCCTACAAACCAAAATGTTGACGGCCTACCCTAACCCCACCTTAGGTGGTACCCCCCTAATTTTTTCATCAAAATGACCGCAAAGGATGTAAAAGGGATTACCCAAATGCCTGGGGTCGGTTGCTTTTGCGTTTTTATGCAGGGGGGAAAAACCTTAGGGGGAACAACCCCCCCCCCCTGGGTAGACCAGGGTTAGAGCCCAAGATTAGAATAATATCGGTTCTGAAAATTCTAGCTGTGTTTTATTTTTACACGTGTCCTAACGTTTCCTTTTCCTCTTTGCAATTACAACTGAGTACACTATTCGTCATTTAAGTTCTTAATAAACCTGTCAAATTAGGTAAGTTAAGTATATATACACGACTTGCCATTTTCTATTCATAAATTATCCATTGTGTTTCATTTGTTTTAAGTTCGTTGCCCTGACCGTTATTTTTAAGAATGAGGTCTAGAGCGTTATCTAACAAAGCATTTAGATAACGTTCTGGAAAGTGAAGTGAGACAACATGGATAATTAGAAACACTGATTCTAGTTTGACATTATCAACATTATTATTATTATGCAGTCACGAAGTCAGTGAATTAAATTGGTAACCTTGATATTTAAATCAAATAGGCCTATAGAATTAGATCCGAACCTGATGACAGCGTTTTACGTAATAATGGTAAAACCGTTAAAAACAAATATCAAAAGCATTCGATCTCCGAGTTCGGAAGTATTTGTTTGCATTTTAAAACACCATCAGGTAAATATCAAGTTTACGTTTCACATTATATCAAATAGCTATTTTAAAACTGGATATCAATATGTTATTTATCTCGCTTTGTTCATTTGCATAATAATTCAAATACATGTATACAACAATAACCACGAGCAAATGAATAGAAACAAAAACAAGGGAGTCAAGGGAATCTACCATTAATTTTGAAACGCGATTCCAGCATAGTAGACATACAGCAAGAGCCCATGGCTTATGTTTCACCAAAGGATGTCATACATCTAAAATGCAGTACATGGATGGTACCACAAGGAACGCGTTGGTTATGTCCGACGTAATGAAAATTGTCATTTGTGTGTACAAAATACAGAAAATATATGGTGTCAGAAATATTGTTTGATGAAATTAAACCTTTGACCCTTTTTAATAATCACCAATTATCATTGATAACTGACCACTACACTGATCACCGTGTTACAGGCATACAATTATTTTCTCTCGAAACGCATCATTAAGTTCACGGTCTTATGGTGAGATCGATCAATCAGCTTCAATCGTCTTCAATTGTCCTACCTTTTTAGCGCAGTCTTTAGCACAATCACCAGAGACATGAGTGTTTTAAAATTAAATTATAATGAATATCTTACTTATTACATATTTTGAAATTAAATTTTTTATGTTTTCAATTAAAATTTCAAATAATGTGCCTCTGCTCGCCGTGTATGTCAGATAAACGGTTCAACAAAGACCATTATCAGATATAATGTATCATGGTATGGGATGGCTTGTCATATTAGACTATCATAAGGCTCTTATGAGAGTCTAATGACTCGCCATCCATACTAAGATAGATTATATCTGATAACGGTCTCTTGTTTCACCATTTATCTAGTACATCCGAATTAGTCCACTTATAAACTGTCACTTTGTTTAGCTGACTAGTTAAACATTTGTTATTTATCGTGAGCTATAGCATCTATTAAATTAAATCAAAATAAATACATTGCATTAATATTCCATGCAAAAGTATACATTATATGGTTTTGACCTGCGAATTGCAGTTTTGAATTTTACGCCGTTAGTTAAAGTCACTTCACATTGGCACACGCCTCTAACCTACGCAGGTTGTCGTTACTATCGGTCGCTTTCAGTAACAAGTTTTAAAATTTTGGGATGACATAGAATTATATTCGATGTCGTTGAGATCTCGTTGGCCACCGCATCCCTCAGTTCTTTGACGTTTCCATGCCGTTTGTAGCAGTCTGTATTCGTTTAGAGGTCGTCACAATTCGTTGGTAATCGTTGTCAACAACAGTGTGTTGCAGGGATGTTAGTAGGAATTATTGTACCACCGGCACAAACTTCAAGTAACGTTTCTGTTGTCGTGACCAGTAGATAGTATTCGTTCCCTGACGTCAGCCTTGGTCAGTATTTGCCGCCTCACTACGTTGCTTACAGTTGTTCGTAGATGAGAAGTCGTCACCCAACGTCAAGCCAAACTTTTTATTTATTAGTAAGTCTTCGTTGTTTTCAGCACCCATTCGTCACTTGTTGCCGTGGTGTCGCCGTCAACAAACTTTAATTTTTCATCTTTACTCGTTGCTTGTCGTCCAGGATTTTAGAATACGTTACCCTACGTCGAGGGCCATGTCGTCGTAATGTAAGCGCACCTTTAACACTCATCTTACTGAGCCTTTTTCTGTATCACGTCCGTTTTTTTTTTCTGTATAACGCCCGAAGTTTAATTTGTCAGTACTATAGTAGAAGGTAGACTCTTCTCTTTCATTATCACCGAGGTCATGCAAATCAGCCATGACTTTTCGTAATTATGACGTCACATAAGTTTTTCTGGACCCAAATTTACGATTTTCGGCAAAAATCGCTACTTTTTAAAATTTTAATTTTTTTAGATTTCGTATTTTCATCGGTTTGTTTATTAATAAATAAAGAAAATGGCAAATCTAACATGTCTTGTAAGTTTCAGGTCCACATTATGCAACAGCTGGGTCTCAGAATGGCGACTTTTGATTCTTTCTCAGCAAATAACTCAGACGTTGCACAAAACAATTAATCTACACAGCGTGGGCTGACTTCTGATTTACTGATTGATCTGTGTTTCGGAATTTTCAGCAAAATATCCCAATAAACATTCCATTCTCTCATAGTTTAACTATTCTGTGTCGTTTGATAAAATGTAAAAAACTGTAACGAATTGCTTATAAATTAGGTATTCAAACACGCTACAGAGTTGTTCATCGCTAATCAACAACGATGCATCCATGCGTCTGCGTATTTTTTATCGCGCGAGGGTGGCTTTAGCCACCCGAGTGTGATAAAAATACGCCGAC
>JXSR01S021001.1:229541-250525 GCA_000969725.1 Ophiothrix spiculata
CTGATATCATCATCATGTTCAGTGTAAAAATCCGCTTCTAAAAATGTATACTTTTATAAAGTTTATACAATTAGTTTTAGAGTTAGAGTACAAAACCCCATTATGCCATTTGAAGGTCTACACCAGCCTTAACAGATACTCATCTCAATAAAAATACTTTGAAGAATCTGAAACAAAATGCTAGTTTTTAAATGATTGTTTCTTTATTGTTTTCAACTGTTCCCAAGCGCCAGTCCTTGCACGTACTCAAGTTCCCGACGCGCAATGAACAGTGCGCCGATTTATGATCACTGCGTTAACGCACCTCCGTGTACGCTGTGCCGTGCGTGACGCGCTTATTTGAATATCAACTGTGGATTCATCACTAATCAACAACGGCGCGCTCCTGTATAAGAAGATACGGTGAGTTGTTGAATACCTCATTTATCACAGTCTTGTCATGTTTAATGCTTTTTATAGGCTTCTTGCAATATGTTGAATCAACTTAAAACAATAACTAAAACACCCCATTGATTTTACCCTATATAACAAGCATTCTGTAAGTGTCGTATTGATATCCCAAGAATAAGCCATGCTGACTATTATTGGTTTTATGGTAAAGGCAATTGATCTATGACGTGTACCGCTCAGGAGAGCGTCTCTTGCTCAACTATGATTTATTTCTCAAACCATGAAGCATTAAGATTGTACTTACGATAGTTTTACATGCAATAAAGTTTGTTTTTGTGATCCAGGAGTTGTTTTTACTCATGTACTAGGGAATCGATAAATTCAAGTTGTGTCACTAACATAAGAAGAAAAGTTCCCACTGTTAGCATTGTTTATTTGATTACAACGTTTCCAATTATGTTCATGTCATGTTCATGATACCTCGAATACGCATTCTAAACTTTTAAAAATCAGTGTGTGGAGCAAACAACTTACAATGCATAGTATATGTGTACCGCCGCGGCAAAAGGGTCCAGTTGTCGACTCCTACATGTCGCTCATTGTAGCACATCTGATGTATACAAATACCATTAGATATGCTACAAGGAGCAGCATGTACGAGCCGACAACTGTAACCTTTTGCCGCGGCGGTACACATATGTGTCACGTCATATCTAAAGGTATAGTAAATTACGAGATACGGGCCATTGAAGCTGAGCATAGTCAAAAATCACGTCCAATGTCGAATTTCCAATTTCATCAGAAAGGTTATCTTTGAAGGTTATCCTATCCTATTAATCAGGTTCCCACACCCAAAACATAAGAATAATGTAATTAAGTACAGAAACTTTAAACCCAATTTTATGAGAACTATAGTTTTCCGAATCAGCCCGATGCCTTTAACCAATTTGAATGTATCTTCGCAGCCAAAACTTATGAATAACATGCAAAAGTTTCACATACTGAACGTGTGGCTAATTCCATGATCTTGTATCACATACATGGATTTTTCAAGTTCAATTCTGACATAAAAGTAATACCTGAGTTGAAAGTAAACAAGTCAAGGTCTCAGGAACTACTTTTGTTTTTTCCATAAAGCAAATAGAACTTATTTTATGACTGGTATAAGTTGGATGTTGCCTTAGTAACATTTTACCCTCAAATGTGCACCAAAAAGTGATTTGGTACTGAAACAGAGAAAAACATCTGAAGCTTTTCCTTATTAGTGTATAAGAAGCCCCAGTCTCTGTGCTCTAAAGTACAATCGCGTTTTAGTAATAAATGTTAATCATAGCCGAGTAGTGTGTTGTTGGAATTTGCCGTTTTCAGATGTCACGCCTGTCACGAAAAACATGAAAAGTTTTTGCTGTGTTTTATTTGAAGGTCATGTTTTGGTGAAACATCAATATCTATCTTCTATCATGGAGTCTACATCTGCAAAGCAATAAACACACATTCAGTGATTGCTTATTTTTCCACTATTACATCTCAAAATCGGTCACGCCTGTCACGAAGTCGAAATCCCGGAAATTTTTAAGTCGCCATCTTGAAAAAAATGTGCATGCTATAAAATTAAACTTAAAAGACATGTTAGAATCATCATCTCCTGTCTTAATTGGCAAAAAAACGACGAAAATCTGTTATTTAGAACTTTTGTAGCAAAATTTTGCTTTTTGGTGGCCATTTTGCCATAATGAAATTTTGCCTGATTTTTCAATCCGAAAGTGCTTTATGACGTCATAATTACGTAACGCCTCGGCCGATTTTGATGATCTTGGTATCGTTGGATAGGGGAGGATCATACTTATATATTATTAGCAAAACCAAGTTCATAGAAGGTTCCGTTCTACAATATTAGGGTGGTTGCAACAACCCTTCGGAGGACGTATTGCAAAAATAGTTCAGGAGGACAAGGGTTAAAGCTCAAAAATAGATTAGACTTGCATAATACAGTATCAAAACTGTTGAAAATAAATCATAATCATAAATGAAGACGTTATTAAACAACAGATCCATTGCTAAAAGGTGTGCACAAATGTCACGCCTGTCACGTCACGCCTGTCACGAAATGATTTAGCCTGTATTCTCCAAGTTAAGAGCTACCGCTCCAAAAGTGAATTTATTTTCTTTCATATTATTATAGTTACTTATAATCTGAGTATCAACTTTATTTTATTTTTTCAAATTCCTTTTTTGTCAATGTTCGAAGGCTTATATCTCGAAAGTAGAAAAGGCGCTAACTTGCGATTTTTAAACAATCGTAACTCAAAAACAGAACGTCGGATTTGTACGAAATTTGGAACACATATAGAAGAAACATAGACGGAGGGCACCATGAAGCCGCTTTTTGAAAATAAGTTTTCAATTTTAAATTATAAAGCAAAATTACCTTATTGGTCGGTTACCGGTTGCCATGGCAACGATATAAACAATCCGGCTTCATGGTGCCCTGCGTTTTCATATCCTACACCCAAGTTTGGTACCAAGGGTATTTTTCGTTTTTTTAGTTATGATCGTTTAAGTGTTTAGCCAATCAGAGGCTCTATGCGGATACCATGGCAATTAGACCAAAATTTGTTGCATTTTTTTGAAATTTCTCTACAAGGGCTACAATATGGTATATGACATTAATATGTAGTAATTTGGGAACATTGTGTAAATTCATCTTAAAGTTCATGCCAATATACCCGAGACCCCTCCCTTAACACTGATCATGGATGGTTTAAGTAGATTTCCAGAATCCAGAATGGACAGATCATACCTAATCGTTTATGTAAGGCGAGACGTCACAAGACTTCCTGTTCTCAATGAGAAGTTCTATTTAGAAATACCCACCTAGAAATGTGGTATAATTTGATCATTGTACTTCGATTGTTAGTTTTATAGACTTTTATTTTGATTTGAATAAGAATTGAATATAAACATATAAAAATATGTGACCAAGATGGTATAATTATCCATATATCACAAAATTTAGTCGGTGAGAAGTTCTCACTCTGGTGAGGAAGTCTAGTGACGCCCCTTAAGGCATCATGAGTGTTATAAAATTGCAATATCTTTAGCCCCATCTATTGCCCAATTCAGAATAAGTTATGACCACTTAATTACTAAGGTCAGTGAAACCCAAGGTTGCCCTTGACAACATCCTCTTTTGGGAAGTATTCTCCAAATAATCAATGTTTACTCAAGGACAAAGTAATCAAGGTTTCTGTTTGATTTCTGAATAGTGACAAAGCTTAGCCATTATCAGTAACACATGCATCAGTGAGTCTTTTCAAATCCAGCATAACTTCAGAGATGATCATTTAGATCTGTATCTTGAATGTGATCATTGCGTGTACTATTCACAATGTGAATTTGAAAATTGAGCTCCTTTGATTGGAACATCAATATTAGGGGAAGTTCTCAACCAAATTCCATGTTTGACCCCTCAAATTAATTAGAAAACTATACTTAGTTGAGACAACTTGGTTACAAATATCAATTTTAATATTTAAAATGGATTATAAAGGTCACAACTTACCATTAGCAAACACAGTTCTTCAGCAAGCCGCAAATCGAATTCCGTTTGTTTTCACTCCTTACGACCAGGTTAAGTTAATGTCTATATATCCCTAATACAGATTTATCGAGCTTTGGGATTGTTTCAAATTCCTGTTCTTTTAATATTTATGTTCCAAATATCCAATAGAGGATACTGTTAGAGGTATCAGGTGGTACATATTGGCCAATCAGGGATAAGTATTGGTAGCTATCTTCCACGAGCAGAATGTAAACAATGTGTGTACAATCCAATTATCGATCGTACGTACTAGATCAGTAGCAGAGATGTACTGGAGATAGTTTAACAAAAGAGGGCAGTACATATAAAAACAATACAATACATTAGCGCCTTAACCTTGTGGTTTGAATGTTTCAGAAAATGTGCATGATATTAATATTCCACAGATACCTGAACGCAAGCCAACTTTATGATTAGTGTGATGGATATAGCATTGTAATGGAATGAAAAAGTAATGTTGACATTTCTAAGCCCTGACTCACTTGTTGTTTCCTTTGACGGGCTAAATTCTAACTATGACCAAAACTTTAATTTTAAATCTTTAACCGACGCAGATAAGTACCATTAATTCTCTCCATAACTTTAATGAACAACAACAAATGAAGGGCTCCACAGATGCAATAGGTTTTATTAGTTCATTATTATCATAAGGATCCTACAGAAAGGACAAAGACGTTTCTTCAACGAAGATCAAACTTTTTATTTGGATTCTGCGAGGCAACAAGTCAAAGTAATAATGCTACCCTGTTGTTATCAACTGGATTTATGTTTTATCGGGGCTACACACGCCTCTAAAAATAACCAAAAAGCAAGAAAATATTTAGAACACACATAGAAGAAATGCGTTAATAAAAGCAAGAAGGTATACAACTAGAAGACAGCTCTTTTTGTTCTCTCAGACAGCAAGAAAAAAAGTTCTCCTTCAACAAGTTTCTACAAAATCAGACACTTCTTGCGCAGGCAGGCACTTTTTACCTGATTGTATCATTAAATAACATGATCTAGTTCTGTGTAAAAGAAGACATCAGGACCTTCCCATAATGCCTCGCTTCCAATGGGTTTTCAATGGATTTTTTGTATGGGATGTGATGAGAGGGTTTAGGGATGAAACATAGCATAATTAGCAGACCTCGACCTTAATTTGCATTTCCGATAAGTTTCATCTCTAAACCCTCTCATCACATCCCATACAAAAAAAAACATTGAAAACCCATTGGAAGCAAGGCATTATGGGAAGGTCCTGATGTCTTCTTTTGTTCTGTGTCCCATATAGTGCAGTTAGAGTGCATTATGTTTGATCGATTTACGACATACGGTAGAATGATCGATATGACAAAAAAATACAAACCATGAGGCTTTGACGACTGGTCATTTACTGGCATCGTCTTTAGGTCTTTCCTAAATATCAAACCTTGTTAAATTACATTACCTTGAAATATTAATTAAATTAACTTTTCCAACAAACTGATATTTCACGACAAAACATTCAAACTATTTCCAAGTCAGTAATTAGTCTTTTCCTCTCTTCTCTGCTCTTGACAGGAATCTTTGTATGAGTTATATAACATTGAATAACATGATCTAGTTCCGTGTCCTATCCGCTTATTGCATTATATTTGATCATTTACGATAAGGAATTATTATTTTCACAACATAACACTTAATAGAGAACAAAGGTTTTGGCAACTTGTTATTCATTAGCATCTTCTTCTACTCAATTCTAATATCATTAAAGATATAAAAGCTTATTGTATTAAATTACTTTGAAATTTTAATGAAATAAACTTTTTTAACGCACGGATAATAATTATTTAGAAGGAAATCTTTTAAAGTTAGTAATTGGTACCTTACTCTCTTGTCGTGTCAAATTATTTTATTTATCATCACTTTATCATTTGATTATAATATGAAATATGAATCTTTTCAATAGCATTTGTTCCTATTTTTTTTCAAATAACTTATTTATAATTGGGTTATCATGCTCCTCTATTTCTTAACATTAAATCTGATGTCGTTTCAAATATCTTCATTTTCAATATTATATATATGCCATTATTCAAAACCCTTTTTCTTTTGTCCTTTCTTAAAATTATTGCATCGACTCATTCCTTAATATTTTTATTTTGACATTTGGCATTATCGAAGTCTTTAGTTTTGTTGCTCCATCGCATGATATTTGTTTGTTCATCATTTCGACCATTTTAATCATAATTAGCATTTCTGTAGAGTGTATTTTGGTTGCGAATTGCAATTCAAAGCATTGAAGATTTTTCAAGAATTCCTATTGACCGATACATTTTTACACTTATTATTGTGAACCTGTTCCAATTTTATTTAGTTTTGAAAATAATAAACGTTACAAAGTGTCCAAGCTTTCAGACAAACATGCCTTCCATTTTGAAAGCATTACTTTGACCCTGAAATTCAAAGTGAAAGGTGTAAGATAATGAAATGGTAAACATGGTCTGTTTTAGTTGTAATGCATGTCAAATTCTTCCTCTGGCCATAAGAAGGAAAACAAAGTCAATTGCACAAAATTCGTTTGACGTTTCGCTTTAGAAAAATAGGTCAAATTCATAAAACAAATTAGTTGACATTTTGTATTTGGGTAAAATTTTAAGTTTGCTCTGCAGGCGCGCAAAATCAAGGGTACGAACTTTTGACGTGGAGTTTTACCCTAATTGACGGGACATTCACTGCAAAATCAGAGTTTCCCTGTAACTTCCCCTTGTAATCTAAGATTACGAAGTCTGTCCAATTACATCTTTTTATAGTGTAGATATCTCCGAGATGATCTTAATACTTCCTCAGAGCAGATTTAGTAGAAAGATCACAGTGGAATGACAGCCGTACTCTTGAGGGGATTCTGAGACACGTTGCAAAACACGTGCCATACCTTACTACAAACATCTGCTTGGCTTTATTTATTCTAACAGTACATTGAGGAAAACCGGCAGGTATTTGAACAACAATATATAAGATCGACTCAACATCTTTAAGCAATAGTTAAACTGCAATAATAAGACAAATCGATGGGGAGTCTAGCAATTAATGTCAAATCAACATAGAACACATTAAATTCACGAAAGGAAGCCTTAAATGTGAAGCAGAGGTCGGGAACATTATTTGTTACATTTCATTCGTTTTATTTTCGGGGAGATATTATCATGAAATCGGATATATCTTAAATTGGCAAACCAGTAACATACAGATGTGAGGTAATAAGATTCGTAATAGGGGTTGAAAGATGATGAAAGTTTGTTACTTAATCCTCGGTTTTACTAGCATTTTTTTACGTCTAACGAAGGGGGGGGGGGGGTTACAACCCCGTAATTTTTTGTAACGGAACCCCCTATGAACATGGTTTTGCTATCAATAGATAGTTATGATCCTTCCCTATCCAACGATACCAAGATCACAAATATTGCCTAAGGCGTTTTGACGTCATAAAGGTCTTTCAGGTCGAAAAACGGTCTGCGTATCGCGTCGTGCAAACTCTCTATTGGGGATCGGGAAAACGAAACATGACACACGAAACAAGAGAATAGCATACGGGTGATTTCAAAGTAACGTTTGTGACCGCAACATTTGAAAATTTCACTTAATGATGCTCACTGGTGGGATCAAGACATGCATGTGTTTGAAGATTAAAATAAATTCCAAAATACTGAATAAAGTTTATGTAACGTTCAGTAACGTTTGTGACCTCGCACGGAAATGGTTTTTGCTCCAAATGACTTCAAAGTAAAATTTCTCTGACATGTTAGCGAATTTTTATTGCGCTTTTCACACTTGATTGGTAACATATTTACAAATAGTTCATAAAAGTGGAAGTGTGAGATCATAAATGTGGTCCACTGCGCAAAAGGATGCAGTTGTCGTCAGGGGCGTCTCTGCGTATTTGAAAGTGGGGCGGCCAGGTTAGTGTTGCGCGGAAAGGGGTGTGTTAGGGGGGTGGGGGTGCTTAGTTTTTTAGACCTTTGTCACAGGGGGAGGGGTACAATTTTTTTAATCGACAAGTCCAAACTTTTTGCCGACAACGAAAATAGAGAAACATTACTTTATAACTTCTCCTACAATACATGCAAAGGGGTGTCTGAGAGGCATATGGAAACGTTGTCGCATTTGAGTTTTGCATGTCATGCTTAAATACAAAGCGAAAACACCAATTTCGGGCAAATCAAGTAAAATGTCAAAAAACTATTCAACGACAGATAAATGAATGGAGAAATACGCATCGTACACTAGAACATTAATAACAATTAGACAATTAAAATAGTGTAGCGTTATAGCTTTATATCATTGTGCCTATGTTCAGTTCATCTATCTCCTAACTTTAGATATAACGACACAACCTGGCCAGCTCATTTAAAAAAAAAACTATTTCTCTTAATAAATATCCACAAATAAGCCTTAAAAGGCATTTTGATTCCACGGAATAGCCCTTTGAATGTTGCAAGTAGCTACGGCTTTTCAATTGAAAAAAATGAAAAAGTTGCGATTTTTCCATCTCTGACGACACCTTGGAGGCCCTCATACGTTCAAATCACGTTTAACAAAGCTGGCCATCCCAAAATAGTTTTCCTGAAGTTGTAAGCTAAAAGATGATATAAAACTCTTTATGATTGGTCGCATTCTTTCCACGGGACGAAGCAAAATGTGATACACCCAATTGCGATACTTGGTCTCTGTGTAGGAACTGTGTGCACTGCCCAGTGGGTGACCTTGTTAGCATACACAAAAGCACACGCTTCACTGGACAATGTTTAATGAGAAAAAGTGCTTCATATATTTGACCTTTCGTTAAGACGCGATTTGGTGCATATATTTTGCTACCTGATGCTTCAAATTAGCATTTTTTAAATAAATAAATAAATAATTTTACCCATCAAAATATGGGCCAGACACTCAGAGAATCGCCTTGAGCATGGAATAAAACATATGAAGGTGGTTTCTGAGGATCTCCCTCAGTAGTTAGAAAAGAAAACTTTTGAAATTTCGAAACGCCATTTACTCGATTTGGTGTGTAGATTTGGCTATACTTGATGCTTCAAGTTAACACGTTTCCATCAAAATCTGTCAAGGGACCCAGCAAAAACTCGCATTGAGCAGTATATAGACAAAACATCTGACGGGATGTCTGAGGACATAGAGGAGGTGTGCCCCCTCCAAATTATGAATTTCGAAACAATATTCACGTGATTTTGTGCATACTACCTTATGCCTCAAGGTAGCAGTTTTCCATCAAAAACTAGTTAAGGTATCCCATCAAGCTATGAACATTTTATTTTTATTTAGTTATTTTTGTGTGATTTGTTTCGCCAAAGTTATTATTCCTTCAAGAAAACGGTGTATTTTTAGTCTTTGAGAATGTCATAATCAATAAGCCAAGTCTTACGGATCTGCAACCTCATGTATGCATAACATTCAGATAATATTTTATTTGAAATAGTAGGCAAAACTTGCAGCGAACATGACATTCCTCCATTTCGCTACTGAAAAAGTATTGTAGCCTTTTTTTCTTTTCTTTTCTTAATGATACAAGTACTTGCATAACATGCATACCTTATAAAGGGGTCTATTCGTACTTAATCATAATAATCATGGCATGACGGTGTGAAAGGAATCTTAGTCCCCCTGAAATGGTAGTCCGCCTATATACCATAACAGAGTAAAGCGTGAAACTAATATTGCGTGACAGTTGTTAGCCTATACTTTACTGTACAACAAGGACAATGAGAATGGTGGACTTACATTCCTGCTACATCGACATCAACAATGTGGTGTAATCATGGACGCATTCTAAAGTTTTTTAATACAATAGTTTTCCGGAACTATTTATTTCGTTTTTCTCACCTACAGTACTAAAGACAGATCCTTATCGATCTGTAAATAACTCTATCATACGAACGGATAAACGGTTAATCCCAACATTTTTTTTTTTAATTTCAAGAGTCTTTTCATTTTTCTCACGCAGAAAGTCTGTCTTTGATTTGACCAATGGCCTCTTCAACGACAAATCTCTTTCTATATATACACAAGACCTTAGAGATGCATTGGACCTTGAAAGCTGTTAAGAGACTGTCTTGTGTAAACAAATACCACTAAAAAGCATGTGGCCATTATGTGTTGTTTATCAAAACACTGGAACTTTGGATTTTTTGAATGACTATTGTGTTATGACCTTGTATATTAACTGTGTATTGATACAGTGGCTGTGATAGGCCAAGGCTAAATATCATTCCTCCATGTGAATAGAAAAACAGTAAGTCAAATAACTCACCAGAACTGAAGTGTGTCAAATCCTTCTTTTAAAAAGAAATATATCTGCTTTTGACAAACATTCCCAGGTAATATCATATTGCAAAATATTAAATGTAAAACACCACCTCCAAAAGCATAGATTTTGAAACTTTTAACATACATTTGTAAGAGCTGGTAGAGAAGTGTCGGGCAATGTGGGTCCTCCAACTCAAGTTAGAAAGTGTTATCCATTTGAGTTCTTCTTTTTTTTTATGTCAAAACCCACCTTTTCAATGATTTTTCTTTTTTTTTTTTGCAAAATCAATGACAAAATTAAGGTAAAACATAGTCCCCTCCATTTCTACAAGATTGTCAATGACAAGATTTTCAGACACCCTTTTAATGACTCTTATAATTTGATATAAAAGACGAAAACATACATGTATCAACATTACTTTTCATGTCTGCCGTACTCCCGGGGACTGTTACTCCAAATGAAAATGCAACAAGGCATTGTGTACAATTTTCTTTGCTATGATCCTTGAAAAAGAGAACTTTACTTCTATTGGGTTTACTTAGTATACTATTGGGATGTGCCTCATTAATTATTGCCTCTTTTTATATCTTTCCAAGATTTTCTTCATACTAAATTCATGATGTAACAGGCAGAGACCGATCGCGAAATTCTGTGAAATACTCCTTTTTTGTGGAGATGGATGCTCATAGTACCCCTTTTTGTGATTTTGCGGTCCTTGATTTTAGTAAATAGTGAGTGTGCCCCTATTTGAGTTCTTATTTGACAAAATAAAAACAACTCTTGCATCACATACGTCTGCCTGTTTGCAGTGCTCCTCTTACTTGTATCTCTTCTTCCTTATTCATTAAACCAAAGTTTACCCTTCTTGACTAGTATAGCAAAGACTTCCAAATTCCAATTTCTCAGTGCAATCTTGACCTTGACTCCGAGGTAACGTGAGTTTGACCTTTTTAAGGAATATTCTTGTTAATGTTGGTTTGATCATTTTTTTCTTCTTCTTCTTTCTTTTTTTTTTCTTTTAGCAAAAACGTGGGGCGGCTTTGGCCGACACGGTCGCCCCTATAGCGACGCCCATGGTTGTCGTATCCTACATGTAGCTCATTGTAGCATATCTGATGTAAACTAGTTGAATCAGATATGCTACAATGAGCAACATGTACGAGCCGACAGACGCATTTTTTTTGCCTTGGTGGCCCACATAAAGTGATTTTTTGCCCATAATTATTCTTGAACATCTGTTTGTAATTAGGGTGTTATGAAGAGTGGTCAGTTTTCACAAAATGAGTCATATTTTACTCTTTTTAACATCTTAATATTTTGATTTGCTTTTCGAACAAACACTTACCAACTTGTTAGGTTATACCTATTTTGTACCTATTGTGTTCGTTCTATTTTAATCCTAACTTTAAAGTAATATTCGATTTATTTCTTTTCTGTCTGCCCAAGGTCTCTTAATCATTTTTACAATTCTATATACCATTAACATTTACTTTACCTTATCTCCAAAAAATTACAAATATTTTGCTTAGATTTACAATGTTTATTATTTTAGGCTGAAGCAGTGCAACAATTCCTTATAATGGGTAAAAGATACAACTTCAATATTCTTTATTATTTAGCGAAGTTTTTTAGGATGATTCTTATCATCAATGGTAAAATTTTGAAAAAAAAAAAATACAAATTGCTTTGTTCCTTATTCTTTAGTGTTGTTTTCACTGACAATTCTATTAATCATGGAAACAACTTTTCCAAAAAACTAAAATGCCATAAGGTTTTTATATTAATTAGTGATGTTTAAGTATTGATTATTATATTTTTGTGTATCAAAAATATTTATTTACTTTTTATCTTTCTTCAGATACATCCTTTTACCTTGTGACAGTTGTATTTCGAATATATTTTTATCATTTAACATTTGTGTTGCATAGAACTACTCATTTCCCCGCACAGATACGAGTTTATATCATGAGATGTAACTGTCACAAGATAAAAATATGTGTTTGAAGCTCTGTATCTGAATTTGACAGTTTTTCCATATAACGGCCACGCTAAAGTCATATATAAAAGGGTAGTCGGCCGAGCTTGGCACGCTACTGCAGACACACTCTTGAAACTGGTGTGTCCTTTATCGTGCCAGCTTGGCCGAAGCTCGGCCGACTACTCTTTCTAAGTACTTTTCTATATATATATATGACCGAAGTATAGCTAGACCACAGTTAAGTATCGAGGCAAGCTGATTTCCGCGTGAAATAGTTTCACACTCTGAGAACTTATAATTCACTGCTTACATCTTGCTAAGAAATTTAATAATTAAATAATAAGACCCCTTGCTCAGACACGCACTGATGATGTCTTTAGAAGATCTCACATGTTAAATAACAAGGTTTATTTTCATTTTCACTCAATTGAGCGACGTTTCGATCAACTCATGACATTGAATAAATAGGAGTACTTAGGAAATAACTACAAATGAATTTTTAAAACAATATTATTACCTCTTGTAATCTCAGGATACCATGTTATCGTTTTCTCGTTATTTGCCCACTTGTTTGTAGTACACTATGCGCGACAAATTGATTATTAAAAAAAAATGAAAACAGATAGCTCGATAGTAAAAGCGGTTTTCCAGTATCCAAAAGGTCCGGGGTTTAGGACCGTTCGGCCAGAAGTTTTTCGCAAATAATATCATAAGGTGAACTCGTTGTTTGTAATTTAATAAACTGTTAATATTAAATTTTGTGGTATACAATGCGTATTTATCATCATGTTCATCAATTTTTCAATTATTGATATCTTAATGATTTTTTCCTACTTTTGCTCAAAAATTAGAAGCAGTATGTGGTAACCACATATCTAACTTGAAAATAAAGCGTCTACATATTATGGTATCCTTCAAGTTTTGGATGAGTAAGCAATTGTCAGTTAGTTGTGTGCTCAAATGCGCGGATGGGGGTGGGGTGGGGACGTTGAGGTACGTGCCCCCACCCCCACCCCCACCCCAAGTTTGATGAGTCAGTCGGGGGAAATGGCCAATTCGGGGATCTTGATAATAATAAAAAAGATAGGAAAGAAACTAAAGGAAAGAAAAAAATCAAAAGGAAAGATACAAAATAGTTTTAAATGTTTTAAAAATCGTTGATAAACTTGCCGTGCGCTTTTGAGGCTTTTTTTATGCTTGTTACTTTTCAAAAGCTACATCAAAACATTTTGGGTGTACGTTTTTCTTTTTAGTCGTATGTCATTTGGGGGAAACTGATAGTTGTACCCCTGGCCACCACTCAAAACAACATGTGCAAGCCACTGGTGTTAGTTAATTAATGTATTGTTCTACACCGATATTTCGTGGCTTCTAAGTATATCTCTTCAAACGGAAATATATAAGCAAGCATTATTAACAAAATATTAAAGTTCTCTTGAAAAAAAACCTGTCAATCTGTTTAAAACTCTTTAATTTTGTGAGATTGTTTTTCAGAATTGTATTTTTTTCATACAGGCTTTCATACTGCATTTGTTCGCTTCCTGGTACCTGAATTAGTTCAACAGCGTTCTCAAGAGGGAATTTTGAGAACACGTGACAAATTTTACGACTGACATTTGCCTAGCTTTATTTACTCTAGACTGTTTCGAGAAAATTGGCATGAAGAAGAAACATAAGACAGACTCAACAAAAGCCAAGCTGCAATTACAGTGGTTGAATGGTACAGATCAATTGAGTGTGTGGCAGTTTATGTTTCTTTACTTTTAAACTGAGCCGGGGTGAGTTTACTCAAATAATAGACGCGGAACAGATGTACTTAAGAAACATCGACCCTTGTTTATAGTAAGGCAATTGTAGAATATATATATATATAACTAACATTTGCTTAGCTTTATTTACACTAGACTAATTCGAAAAAGCGTTTGAAGAAAAACATAGGGCCGAATTAATCAATATATAGTATTTACTGATACAGTATTTGAATAGTACAGATCCATACAGTGTATAGCAGATGTTTCTTTAATTTGCCATCGAGCACATTGCAGATTCTTACAGATGGACTCATTAAGACTCAAAGAACTGTAAAATCGTTAAACAATGATATATTTTGCATTCTTAAGTGACAAAAATGTAATTTAAAACAATCTGCAAAAAGAAAATAAGGTTCATAAAGGAGCGGGTACTAGAGATTAATAGTGAACTTTATCATGGACACAGTCTAGTCTAGCACCCCAATTCCTAAACCCTAATTTATTTCTGAAGTAGCAAACCCCTGGGAGAGGACAGTATATCATTTTTGGACTAACAAACCTTTCAGACTGACGAATCCTATTTCATTTTCGGACTAGCAATCCTCATGTAATTTTCAGACTGACGAACCCTATTCCATTTTGGAACAACTGAACTCTCTTGAATTTCAGACCAGCGTTTTTTAATTTCGGATTAGTGACCGTTTCTTTCAAATTCAGATTAGCGAGTCATATTTTTCGGACTGACGATCCTTATTTCATATTCAAACTGGCGAGCCCCTACGTATAGTACGTTTTCAGCCTGACGAACTTTAAGACTATAGCCAAACTTATAATGCATCTTGTCCCATATAAATTTAGTTAAAAAGCATGATATCAATTTGGTATCAATTGAAAGAGGAGATCCTACGCTATACTTTGATACAAAACAATTTAACTTTTGGCACCAAAATGTACCTTTTGATCAGTTGTGTCAAATCCGTATATAAAGCATATACCATGCTAGATCTACTTTTCAAATGATTATAGTTTGGTAGTTTGATACAAACACAGGTTAAGCGTATCCAGGAAATCCTCGCTAAGCATCTACCCTGCGGTCTCTTGCGAGACATCTGTTTTCCTTTACTATTTGGTTTTTCTAGGTTTATAACAAAATATTGCACATGGCAAACGTCGAATGCTTTTAAATGTGTGACTCTACTCTGCTACCTGGGAATTCTTATAATCATTTTCCATCATCAACAGTATATTATATAATTTCAAATTGTATTAAATAGCAAATTTCCAATTTTGGCTGGCCAAATGTAATGTTCCCAAAAAGTTGACAATTTGCGACTTTGGGAGTTGCCAATTGGCAACTTTTATCAAAAGCAGTGCTTATCTGTCCGGTCACAATTTTGTCATAAAAGTTGCCAAATGGCAACTTGTTCAGATACCACGTATATTTGGCCAGAACATGTTGACAATTTATATGCAAAGTCGTCAAATGGCAACTTTTGTTTTGCAATTAGTAACTTTCAAATTCAAATATTTGGCCGTACAAATTTTAAAAATTGTATCATAATACAATTTGAACAAATTTAATACACTGTTCAGTCGTCGTCGTCGACATCGTTATCGTCATCATTATCATCATCCTAATCGTCATCCCAATCTTCATCATCCTAATCCTCATCATAATCATCTGCATTATCCTAATCCTCATTATAATCATCATCATCATCCTAATCCTCATCATAATCATCTTCATCATCCTAATTCTCATCTTCATCATCCTAATCCTCATTAGAATCATCGTAATCATCCTAATCCTCATCATAATCATCTTCATCATCCTAATCCTCCTCCTCACCATCGTCGTAGTCATCTTCGTCATCACCATGCTCATTGTTATCGTCGTTATCGTCATCATCATGGTCCATACTATTGAACGTTTCAAGAATAATTTCAAATAAGTAATAAATCAAATTAAAAAGGTAAAGCTCATAATTTTATACTTTGAATTTTTTTTTATTCAGTCGTTATCAATAATTTGGAATTGAGCTAAAATAGTTAATTTATTGACCAGCCGATGTAGCAAATATCGAGATATCCAATTCATAAGAATTGTGTGAAAAGATCCACAAATGTATGTGTTTGGGAGTGAAATTCAATACATATTAGGATATTACCTAAGTTGAAATCATTTCCGCCCTTTTTTCATTGTTAAGAGAAACCTCTGAAGAATAATCAAACACAAAGCAAAACATTTACAAATGCCATAAGAAAAACGGAAATGTAAGTGTGAATAATAAGAAATACAAAGCTAAACATTTACGAACGCCATCAGCAAAATGTAATATAAATCTTAACATCGAGAAACACTGTGAATACCAAATGAGTTTATTTTTGCCCCAAGGAACAAAGACGTAAAAGAAGACGATATTAATGACATCAGTTATTCAATTATATGATGTAATGCTTATACTTGAGATTGTCTTCAACTCATCCGTTGTGTCCAATGGCATTTAATGAAGATCGACGACAGACAGTTTGTATTCATGTGCTGAATCTTTGATTAAAGGAACTAGCCTAGATTCCACCTAGAATTAAATATATATGAAAATGCTCTAAACAAAGCTTAAAAGTATAGCAAAATAAAAAAAAGTGCAAAAATGTACACACAAATGGCTCAAATTGAGAGATAATTAATTTGCAATATACCATTCTTTGATGGTGGTGTGTTTCCTAAATCCTAACTTTTGTACCTCAGATGGATTTACTAGATAAAGGATCAAACAAAGCTCATGGAAATAATTTAAAACATATTAAAAGAGAAACAATTTCATCAAAATAATTTGTTTGGCTATCACAAGTATAGAAACAAGATTTTTATCAGTTTTCAAACTAGAAACACTGTTTTCACACCATTGTTTGTCGCCGGCGACAAAAATTAAAGTAGGTAAAGAATTGTAATTATCGCCAATATTCCTCAAAATCATATAAAACCACTTATCAATTCAATTATTAGCTTTCATTTCATTAAATTAAATGTTAAGGAACATTGTTCCACTATGCACCAGATGCTTTCACGATATATCCCGAGTGAATTGTGAGACCTTAAATGATGTTTAGCATATTGGGAAACAATAGTGAACGCCTGATGTCTTTGCGATGTCTTGGCTATGTCTCGACGATGTATTGATGCTTCGGAAATACGTTTAAAAAAGGTCAACAAAATTATCGTAACACCATCGGCGGTGGACTAGCAATGCATTTGCGAAGAAATTCACCTTTGAAAAAGCACTAAAATTCATCTATAGAACTGCTAAAAATCAACACTACAATTGAAACTAATCTCAATGTAGATGCTCATAGAACATTTTTAAAGAAACCAAAATTGTCCCGATGTTCCCCATTGTCATGACCACGTCGCGCAATGAGCGATGCTTACAAAATGCATTACAGAATGCATCATATAAACATCGGGAACCACAGAGAGCCAATGCATTACAAAACACACCTTTTCTTTTAGCGTTGGTTTATATATATTATTTAAAGAATAATTACGTGTTTTTGTATACTAATAAATGTACATTTAGCGTATTATATGCTTTTATGTCGTCTATTTGGTTTGCATGTTAAATCTGAATTCTTCTAAATAAAATAAAATAAACTTAGTAAATATTAATGGCACCATTCTCATATTTATACGTTTGTTTTGCGGCAATATCAATAAAGTGCGCAATAAAAACAAAAACAACCACAAAAAGGATTTGATCTTTATAGATAAAAATAGCAATTCTTAGAAAGAGCTTCAAGCAGTTTGATGTTGAACACAATATATTCATTGCAAAAAGATACTTTAATCTAAATATTAGTATGATAGGAATGATTGGGTGAATGAATGAATACAATAAATGAATAAAGGAATACATGAAAGTATGAATGAATAAACGAACGAACAAACGAACGAACGAACGAATGTATGAATGAATGATTTAATGAATTAATTAATGGACGAATGAATGAATGAACGAACGAACGAACGAACGAACGAACGAACGAATGAATGAATGAATGTATGTATGAAAAAAGAATGAATGAATAAACGTACGAACGAACGAACGAACGAATGTATGAATAGAAAGATTTAATGAATTAATTAATGGACGACTGAACGAATGAATGAATGAATTAATTAATTAATGGACAAATGAATGAATGAATGAATGAACGAACGAACGAAAGAACGAACGAACGAACGAACGAATGAATGGATGAATGAATGAATAAAGGAACGAACGAACGAACGAACGAACGAACGAACGAACGAACGAATGAATGAATGAAATAATTAATTAATGGACGAATGAATGAATGAATGAATGAATGAATGAACGAACGAACGAACGAACGAACGAACGAACGAACGAACGAACGAATTAATTAATTAATTAATTAATAGACGAATGAATGTTTAAATGCGAGGTGTTTCATCTCTGTTTGCTTTTTTAGATTGCTTCACTAGGTAAAGTCCTTTTGAATGAGTATATCAGCGTGTGGTCCTTTGACACCTCTAAAGGAAACAAGTTGAACGACAGCACCGATATAAATCTTTTGGATTACAATTTCAAGTTCAAAGAAAAAATGCATACGGCACATTATTACAATTACAGGAATAATTTAAAGATACAGGAAACAAAAACGAAGTAATCAATGTTTGAAATCACTCTCTTTTTCAATTTTGGTGTCTTTAAAAGTGTATGTATCTTACTGTTATTAACAGGTGTGCAAAATTTAAAATTTAGGCAAAAATAAGAAAACTGAAATATCACTTCTGTTAAGGGGGGAAAGCACGTTACTCAATTTTACGTTTTTGCAAGTTCATTTTGTACCATAACTTTTAAATTTTAAAGTTAATAAAAGTATACATTTCTAGAAAGGAATTTTCACAAGGAACTTGATGATGATATTGATATTTGACCAAAAATCACATGTTTTTGAGAAAATAACAAAAAACACATTTTTCGGTCATTTGGGCTTCCAAGAAACTAAAAATAACAATTTTTTAAAAATGACTTCAGAATGGGAATCATTAAGATTCTCTTTTTCAATTTTGGAGTCTTTAAAAGTTTATGTATCTTACTGTTATTAACAGGTGTGCAAAACGCTTCTTCAACAATGTTCAAGGAATATGGAGCAAAACGATAAATGTTCGTTATGGTATTGTATGAAAACAACGATTATAAATGAATGCAATGTATTATGAATTATCCAAATACTACAGATGAGTAGTCATTGCAAAATGTGCCTTGATACGAGAAAACATTTCTCCATTTTGAACATTTTGGTAAAACATTTTACTCCATGGCAAAAACATTTACACCATGGGAATAAAAATGAAAATGTTCATTCCGAATGAAAAATGATGGTGAAAATCTAACACCATGAGAAAAAACTGTTGATGTAAATGACTACAAAAATGACGAGGTTTATCAAGCCCTTAAGGCAATTAAATATTATGCTTTGCCCTAAAGAATGCAACCATCCAATTTATTTCGACTGAACTTTACACATGCAGTAAGAGCTTTTTTATCATTAAAATTCGGTTTTGTACTTTTACTTGTTGACATTGTTTCCTAAATTATCCTACTTTATGATCTAACCAGAAGTGACAGATTCAAGAAATACGAAAGCATCATAAATATTCATTCTTTAATTTGAAAATTTAAGTCTGTAAAATAAATAATTCTGTAAAAAATATTGAAAATAAGCTTCAATTGTAGATTTATTTGGATTGATTGTGCCCTAATTGGTTATATGATATTGGTTATATAATATTACCGTCATATTCTCGTCATGTAGTGCTGCATCTCATTAATGGAGTGTCTAAGAAAGTGAACCAAAGTAGATTTCGAGGGCGATCTTAAATTCTTAACTCTATTGGAAAGAACATCCGTATTATTATGATTTCTACTTTTTATTTGCTAATTTCGTGCATATTGTAAGTTGCCAATAACTTTTCTTTGACCCATGAAAATTGTGATTTTTAGATAATCATATAAAGCAGATTTGCTATATAAGAACCATTAGAGGGTTCTAACTAGAGCCATTTTTAAAAAAAAAAATAATTAGTGACGATGCAGGTTACTATTTATTTCTCGCCTAAATTTATATAAACAACAAACTATGAAGGGCTCTACAGATTTCAAAGGATTTGATAAGTTTTAATTATCATAAATGTCATACAGAGTGGACAAAAAGGATTTCTGAACGAAGTTAAATCTTTTTTAAACTGGAATCTGCAAGTCATTGAGTCATAATTTTGATCTATTTGTATAAATTGGGTTTATTTTGTATCCTTGCTACGTACGCCTCTGAAAGAAACTATGGAAAAGAATGAATATACACCCCCCACACACACACACACAGAAGAAATGTGTTTCCGAAAGGCAAGTTGATTTACAATTAGACGCAACTATTTTTATACTCTCTGACAGGCAGAATATATACATTCCTTCAACAAATTGCCATAGAATCAGACACTTTTTGCGCAGACAGGCAACTCAGGAGGTTTATTAAAAAATATCACATTTACAGTTTTACATCATTGAATAATATGATCTAGTTTTGTGTCCCATATCCGCATTATGTTTGACCAATTTACGATATGGAATGATTATAATGACAAAATGACGCTTTACAAAACATAAGGCATTGTCTGGTTACTCATTAGCATAGATCTTCTTTTTCAATTTTCTAAGATATGAACCATTCAATTTGTTCAATTATATTAATTTGGAACTTTAATCAATTTAACTTTTTTAGCACACGGATGAGTCACAGCAAAAGATTTTAAAGTTAGTAATTATTATTCCCTTTCTCTTTTATCTTTTCAAATTACTTCATTTATAATTGCCTTAAATATCATATGATAAAATATGAAATATGCTTATTTTTCTTAGCTTTTATATTATTTCTTTTCAAATAACTAATAAAAAGAGG
>JXSR01S021002.1:20048-30787 GCA_000969725.1 Ophiothrix spiculata
CAACATTAAAACCTACATCTAGAAATAAATATACATAATTTTATATGAATAATACCAGTTGCTGAGAGGTTAAACATGTTAAATATTTCTGAAAAATGTGTCTATGTAAGCAAAAAAGTAATAAATAAAATGAAGTTCTTTTTCAGTTTGTATTTGTTTTTATTTGGAAAACATTTTCTAAATCAATTTTCAACCGCTATTTACCTAATAATTGCGTAAAACATTTTATCTAGTTTCCAACTACAAATCAATGCATCAAATTTGAGAAAATAATTAAAATACACAATGTATTTTTGGTGTGGTTTTCCGCTCCATATCTTTAAAGAGCCATGTCTTAATATAAATGTTCTTTCCTGATATGTAAAATGTGAAAATGACCAGGGCCAACTTTACGGCTTGTTTGATATGGACAGTCGCATATGGTAGGTCGTGGGCCTGAGTACAATTAATTCTACGTTCACGCTGTTATCCATTTCTCATATTAGTATTTGTGGCTGTCCAGCTCGTATGAGCCGTAAATGCCAGAAACTTCATTTTGCACTACAAGTGAAAATACATGTCAAGGTCGTAATTTGCTGAAATAGATTTTTTGACAGATTCACAATTCTTGTGGTCACTACAAAAAAATACCAGCAAAATTTCATTTCAAGAAAATGAAAGGACATGTGAATTAAATCTGCGTATTATTAAGACAATCAACAGAAAATATAGGGCCGGCTTACTGATCTTTTAACGCATTTATCTCAGTTATACGTTTTACTCCCTGACAACCTTTGACGGACCATATCTTGACTTCTGGAAATCGTGTGAAGTTCTTTAAGGTGTAATTGTAATTCCAGAAGCATGGTCTTTGCAAATATTTGAAAAAGTGAAAATGACAACATACGGCATTTACGGCTTGTTTGGGATGGACGGTCACATTTGATTCTATCTGTATTCATCATGTTCATCCATTCGAAACCGTAATCCATAATAAGGCAAAACTGTTGGGGTGAAACTATAGGCCTACTTCTTATGGACTACCAAATATCTTGTGCAACAAGTCTTTGTTATCATATAATCTGATATATAATTCCAATGTATTTCCTAATAATAACGGAGGCTTCGTGATGCAAAATCAATACACCATATGTGAAGAGCAATTGGTGAAATTTTTTGGTAATTTACAACACTAAGTATCCGTTATTGATCAGAAGATTCATTGGAGTTACATGTTAGAATATAAGATAACAAAGACTTGTTGCACAAAATATTTCGTAGATCAAAAAGAATTATAATTTGACCCATACAATTAAATCTTCTTTCGCTGATGTTGCAGGTGTGTGTTTAAAAGAAATGAATGATCCTGTCCAAGGTGACACAATGATTGCTGAGAGTTCTAACTCTGAACCATCTAAATTGAGCGAACTATGGCTGCCCAAAAGCCAAAAGGCGCTTGTATTCAGACCTGCCACTAAGCTCCTAATCACAAGAGTAGCGTTCGCTGGCACCATTCAACAGAAATTTGATGTGACGCTCAAAGTCGTCAAGGATGCGAGTGGGGCAAAAGAGGATGTTATAGATGACAAAACCAAGTTACCCAAGGTATGACAATGACAAAAAAGAAAAGCAAAACAAAACAAAAACGAAATGCAAATTCGACAAGGTAAATTTTAGTCTAGTGTTTAGTTTAGGTTTCGCTTTGGTATTTTAAAACTATTGTGCGACAAGGGTATTTGCGAAACAAATAAAAGTTTTTTGTTTGTTTGTTCGTTTGTTTGTTTGTCCTATATAGTTGCTCCGTAGAGGACACATGTTTATTCATGATAAAATTATTGAACGCCAGGTCCTCGCAAAAAGTATAAGTCTTGATATTCAATAAATGACTGATAAAAAACATGCTAGCCAAATGCCACTCCAAACCCAACTTTAGTCACAAATGGTGTACAATATTTTATTCTTAGCACCTATACTTACTATGAAAAGAAATTGAAATTCTACATTAAGAAATAAACAAGCTTAACCTGAGTGGCTACAATAAACACACAGCGTGGTTTGGCTAGGTAAAATTGACAAACATTATCATGCATAAATACTAATTTGTGCTTTATCAGTTTTCGCTCTGATATGTTTAAAAAATGTTCGATGAAAGTAACACACAGGGGGTTTGGCTAGGTAAAATTGACAAACTTTATCATACATAAATGTTACCTAGTGCTTTATCAGTTTTTACTCTAATTTGTTTAAAAACTTGGAAGTATTACCGAAGCAAATGAAATTTAGCTTTTTAATACGTTCTTAACACGGATAGATGATTACAATTCGTTTCCCATTTGTTCAATTTCATTATTTTCCCTCTACAGGTTATATTATAACATAGTATTGTTCAAAACAATACTTTAGAGAAAATATACTTTTATAAATCATTTATGCAACCGTAATTAAAGCAGATGTGAATGACAGTTCTAGTTGTGGCTTATGGTGCAGGAACTACTCTTTGTTTGTTTGCCTTAGAGCGAATAACAATTGTTTCGTTGACTTTTAGCAATGAATTACCGATACCTATTATAATAACCATAAATTTGCAAATATTTTGTATTTTGTCATCATTCAGGTATTTACTGTACAAAAGGAGCTGGAGACAAATATCAACGAACCAATCAAGGCGTTATGGCTATTACCTAAGCCAAATCAAAAACAGAATCTTGAAGGCATAAAAATTTCTACTATCAAGGCTTTTTCATGCCAAAAAATAGGTAAACTTTTTTCATCCTAATATTATACGGATAATTGCAAAATCAAATACATAATTGCAAAATCAAACACAATTTTACAAGACAATGAATCGATAAACGTCACCCGTATTTGAAAATTTACCCTCTTTAATGTTACAAAGCAGACTAGGAAAAGCATAAATACTGTACACAAGTGGATAAATAATATATCTGAATAACTTTCAAAGGCATTAAACACACCAGAACTTATGGTAATTTGTATCTGATTATTTTGCTACTTTACAGAAACTACTACTGCCGAAGGGACAGCTAAAACAACGATCACTGTTTCATCGACAGAAAGTAAGATCAGCCATTGTTTAATCAGCATATATTAATCTATTCACATCAATATGAATACAACTTAAAAATAGCTAGTACGTATTGATGGCTTGATGAAATAATTAAGCATCCAAGTCACAAACCAAAATCACAATTTCGTCAAATCGATAAAGAATTTGTGAATGCTATACAGAATTCCAAATAAGTGTGGTGGTAAACATTTTATTCTAGGTAAAATTGCACATTAATTATACAAATATGGGTCCGATAGCTGTTGAGTATCATGTTTAGTTATGATAACCGCATGCTTTTTTTTTTTATTTGTCGTGAAAGGCAATAAAAGGAATTTTTTAATATTATGACTTTGCCTTAAGTTTGAGACTTTCATTTTTAAGCTTCAGAATGATAGGGACATTGAGTGAATTTAGACAGTTTTATAAGATTACACTCTAAACAGATAAAAAATATTGTTTAAATTCTGCGTGATAGTTATTTTCTTTGGATGTGGACGTATGTTTGACGTCACCGCCAAACCTTTGGTCAGATAACTTTTGTGTGGGAAATAAAGTTCGGCTCAGCTTTTATTTCAAGCAAGCATCTATTTTATAGTAAGTCGAATGGTCACAACAAGCTTCTGTAGTTTAAACATATTTCTTGATTTAATAATTCATTTACCCCTCCTCAATTTTCATTCCAAAGAAATATGCGCCGAAAAAATGGATAAAGTATTACCAAGTCAGGTAATGTCTATCTCACCACTGGCTGATAGAACCGATAATAAGCAAGTATGGCGACCAAGAGACAAAAGTTCCACGATTACAGTACGACTAGCTGTTGCAGATGTACCTGATGCAATTGAGTTCACCGCACTTCCAACAAATCCATCTGGAGGAACCCCAACCAACTTGTATCCTAAGACAATAAACAAGTTGAGTGCCATTGTAAAAACGAAGAAAACAACTGGATCACCACCAAAACCATACTCATCAGACACTCAAGCAACAATTGCAGAGGTGTGTAACTATAGTAAATTTTGTTGGATTTAATTCGTGAACGCGCACGAAAATAACCTTGAAAATGTACGCTCGCGTCAGACACCTCTCCGTATTTGCTACAGACACGCGTTCACGAATTGAATCCAACAACAAGACTTATAATTTCTTCTTCAATTCTTACTCATTTGTGCAAATTGTTGCAGAATTCAACTCATACATTAATAGCTGGAATTAACATAACATGAGTTCTTGTACCGCCATCTACTTTTTTTTGCCTTGTCAACCATGTCAGCTTTCTTATTAAACAGCGTTTAAACTTTTGCAATTCTACCCTTGCCAGTATCAATGTTGCCAAAGTACATCGTCTACAGATTTGAAAATGCTGCTGCACAGCTCGTTACAAAGAAACGTAATCATGAATACATTTTCCCAGGCCATTTGGATTTATTATATCAAATTCCAACTTTGTGTTCAATTTATTGTCGCTTATTATGTTCCTCCGTACATTTAACGTTTGTTTTAACTACAAATCACCCGTAGTGTAGCCTCCACTCATCCTCTGCTGTCCTTGCTATTCCTCGTGTCAACTTTTAATCGCGTCGCTGAAAGTCTGCAGGGGGAAGATTTTTCCGTTACGATTTCTCCGTTGAACGGTATCCTCACTCCACGCCCGTCAGTTTCACCCTACTCTGGTTCAATTAAAACCCACTTTCTCATCTATACTTTCCCGACTGTTAAAGCTTACATTATGTTTATTATGTATGAGATATGCGTAATTACATTATAGTATGTGATACTCCAAACCCATGTCTAGCAATAGACCAGTTTCGTATGCCCTATAATGCATCTTGAAAGTACCGCAAATACGGGCATTTGTGCGCGAACGACCATATTACTACGTTGCGCGCATGACGTAATTTGCACAGAACGTAATAATATGGTCAGCTGAGGGTTTATGGTACTTTCAAGATGCATTATGGGACATGCGAAAGTGGTCTATTGGTTACTTTCTAATATCTTCCAGATTTTTACCCTATTCTTTAATGTTTGTATATATTATATTTCTCCCAATACAGATACTCAATCCCACACTCAAGAAAGGTGTTCTGTCATTGTCATTGGCACTAAAGGAAAAGGTTGAAGAAATTATTGTCACATTCAACAACCCTCCACAAGGCATGCCAAAACTTAAAACACAAATCAAAGCATGTACAGAAGGTTAGTAGAAAATCAACTCAAAATTTTAATCCGCTCACCTATTGCTAGTGTCAACCCATCATGATTTTGCAACTTAGCAACTGCAAATCAAATATTATAAAAGTATAAATTTCCGGAAGGAAAACTTGTTAGTTAACATGCTTTGTGATGTTTTTGGCCCACCTTAATTCTGCACAAGGTACAATTTTGTGCTAATATGGTTGTTTTAAAAACACAATGAAATGTCTAGGAAAACTGTTCTTTTTTTAACTCTTGATTTCCGTTTTTCGCAATATTTGAAATATAATCAACATAGAACAAAAAATTGATATTTTTGATAAATCACACATTTTGGTTTAAAAAAAAAAGATTTTGGACATTAGCCTTAAACAAATTCTGGTTAATTTTAAATGTAAAACAATAACTAAGCATGGTTATTTTTATACATACACAGCAACAACAACAGCTCAGTCTAGAGTAATTACAACACTGGGAAAGAAAACTCAGACAGTTGGAACAACAACAGTAAAATCAACCAGTGCATCAACAACAAAGGAGGTCGAGACTACCTCTACGGTTATCGCTTCAAAAGAACGTAAGATGAATTCAATGTAGTAGGTTAAAAGGGCGATTCCTTTATTTGCACAGGAAGTGGGATACCTACCTACCCACTTCCTTTTGAAAGCTATGATCAGAGCTCATTATTATAAGCGTAAGTATTAAAGATATCACACCAAATCCGTCACCACTAGTCTGTTGCCCAGCATTATCAGTGTAGAAGTGCTTATTTTGAAGTATCCCTAAAAGAACGCGCCATCAACTCTATACGCAACAAAAGTACACACTGTATTCCATTTCGATCTATGAAAGGTAAGCCTATATTCCATTTTACTTACCTACCTACATACCTACCTGTACCTACCTACCTAGCTAGCTAACTACCAACCTAGCTAGGTAGATAGAGCTACATACCTACCTACCTAGCTACCTAACTACCTACCTACCTATACCTACCTAGCACCCTACCTACCTACCTACATACCTACTAACCTACCTACCTACCTACCCACTTAAGTACCTACTTACATACCTACCTACATACATACCCATCTACATACCTACTTATCTACCTATACCTACCTAACTACCTACCTACATACCTACCTTCCTACTTATACCTACCTACCACAGGCTTATCACCCATACAGTTATAAACAGTTATTGAGTTCAATTTTCCAGTTTACGTTTTTAAACAAAATTGTTGGGTCTCAAACAATCAAAAAATCAGGGCTTTAGTTCAGTTGTAGTTAACAAATTCGTTAGGATACAATTGAAAACTAATAAACCGTAGGCACAATATTTCCACATGAGAGGCTAAGACCATATACAAATTAGCAATTGAATGCAACCTCGTATTATTACATAATTGACTCACCATTCACAAGAATCCGTCTTCAAGCTTCATAATTTGTAGGAAATAACCATCAGTGAGGTGAATGACACCAATCAATAGTGTCATGGTCCTTGAACAAACTTGACTAATAGGGTCAGTTTATAGTTCCTTTGAGGTACCAAATATTTGATGCACAAGTCTTTGTTAACTTATAATCTGATATATAATTATGCATTTTCTAATAATAACGGAGGCTGTGATGAAAGTTTGGTGGTTTATTCGTTATTGATTAGAAGATGCATTGGAATTAATGTAATCACAAAGACTTGTTGCACAAAGTATCTTGTATCCAAGAAAGAATTTAAAACTAACCCATTCAAAAAATATTTACATGGTTGGTATTTTCAACCAATTTACAAATTTGTTAACGACTAGACTGTTTTCTTTGTGTGAACTAAATATTCCGTTAAATTGCACTTCTGTGAACATTTTCTCTCGTTATGACAGCGTTCACAAAAACAAAAAAAGATTACAAAAACTGAATTTCACGGTAGGTACAAATACAAATTGTAAATCGTTTGTGATGGGTTTACGTTTACAAAATTGTCAGTTCGCTACGTGCAAATCTTTTGTAAATATGAATAGACTTCACAGTAGGACAATTTAAAAATATGCTAATTTAACACAAATGAGAAACAATTTTGTTTACTGTCGTAAATTCGATATTTGAACTAGATAAGTGCCAGTAATTACCCTTGTATACGCTAATCGCTACGTGACCGATGGTGACCCTTATCAAAAACGAACTTACAATAAATAAATTAACGGGTCATTATTATATTTGAAAGTCATACACAAGTGTTGTGTGCCAACGTGAAACTTATTTTATATACATCCAATGTAAAACATGGTCACGTTGGCACATGTTTCTCCGTACTCGATTTATGTGGCAAGAGCGCGAAAATGGGTAATGGTGGTATTTTAGTATTAACAAAACACGTATCAAGGTATACAACTCCCTGATATCTGTGAAAAATCCCGAAGGGCCCTTGTAGGTTTTCTTTTAAGTCATAATTATCAGGAATCAAACAGCGATTTTAAGCTCAATGAACAGTGTATAATAGTCATTATAAATAATTTATATTTCATTTTAAACTAAAACAAAATACATTATAACCAAACTCTTTTACTTCAAATATTTCTTTAATAGGTTCATGTCCAAAAGATATGTCAGACAAAGCATTAGAAGGTGAGATATCCGCTACCCCAAAAACTGATGTTGTGACCGAGAAAGATAATACAAAGACATGGAAACCAAGCGCTGATGGCTCTCAATTGCTTATTAAATTGAAGAAAACACCGTCTCCAACACCCGATACCATTGAACTATCACCAAAGTCTGAAGATGTTACAACGCCTAAACCAGCACCGGGCGTAACACCAAAGAAGACACCAACTGACAAAAAGGTCCCCTTTGACGTCAAAGACAGCAGCTTTAAAGTTCTTTTCAAAAAGAAGGGTTCGACCAAATTTGAACCATACCCGAAGGTAATTGAAAAGTACTATGTTGAAAATTAATTACCATTTTCATTATTCTAAGCAAAACAATGCTAGTATATAACAAATCCAATTTGGGTTGTACTAACTAATAATGGTATGTGAATCGACGTTCTTTTAACCCATATTGATATATCATTTCTTCCAATAACTCCAGGAAATCAAGCCAAGCGTGGATAAAGATGGAAATGTCATACTACCTGTGGACGAACTGACAACGCCAATAGAAGAAATGAAAATAACGATGACGAAGGTACCAAAACCCACACCAAAGTTTGTCGTAAAGGTCAAAGAATGTATAAAAGGTAAGGTTACATGCCATGTTCTTCTTTGCTACATAACAACAGCTACAGCTTTACAGTCTTTTGCATTGCATTGCTTCACGGCTCTCTTACAATTCCGTATGAAATGTTGTTATATAAGTTAACAATTAAAGGATGGCTTCGCCAGAACGTACATACGTATGTAATATCATTTACGTTTATTTGGACATCGTATTTTACTTTCAGCAACTACTACAGTACAATCCACTGTCCGAACAACAACTCCGGCTTCCAAAACATCAGTGAAGACGACTACTAAAACTGTCACTGCAGCAGTCACCACCAAAGAGAAAAAGACCACAACTTCAGTAACAACCACTTTACCACAACAAAGTAAATAAAAATACATTTTTATAACTCTTCATGCAATATAGAGAAAACAATCGTCCCTTATGCCATATACTTGGTTTGATTAATATCTATATATTTCAAAATAGTTCCAATTATTATCAACGATTTAGCAGAACTTTATTTCGAAGTAACATGCCATTTTAATGACCACTGAAATCTTTACTTACAAAATCAAAACAATTAATGTTACTGCTTTTATTTTCCAATGTAAATGAGTCTCAATTGTTTTTAGCGACGCGCTTGATAAAATTATTTCCTAAAAGAAACTTTTGATTACAAATTAGCCAACCATGTAACTTATTGGCAACATTTACTCCGAGTAAACCTCGAAATATATGTGGTATTAATAAAGCACATAACTAAAACGTGAATTGCACGATAAAATCACGAACATTTTTTCCACTTTCATTTGACAACAGATTGGTGTTTGAAAGATATGGCAGACGAACTAAATATAGAGGTTGATGGAAAGAAATCAACAAAGGGTAAAGAACAACTTGTTCAGCCCAATACGCCTAACTCTAAAGTAACACTGAAGTTCACTCCAACACCAGGAAATAAACCAGACGTAGTCGAGTTTACCCCTAAATTAGATGATGGATCAACTGCCAAATTCCCACCAAAAGGAGACACTTGGGAAATTATTGCAACAACAAAGAAAACCGCTGCTTCGAAAGATGAACCATTTTTCCCTGACCCTAAGGATAAATCTTCAAAGGTAAATTCAAACTGCATTTGAGCATCTAAAACCAAATCTGAAATTTATATTAGTAACAGCTGTTATTTTGCACGATAGGTCAGATTAATCTTTTGTCAATACTGGTACCCTCCTTAACCATTTTATCTTGATCTATTTTCTTTCCAGAAACTCGACAAGAAGTTCAAAGATGGTAAACTCAAGATTTCTTTGAAAGAACTGAAAGACCCGGTTGAAGAAATCACAATTACCTTCGTCAACCCTCCAAAGAATATGCCAAAGCTTAGTATTGTTGCAAAAGCTTGTGTAAAAGGTAACTTATACTTGTCTTTGATCTTTATTAAAGTATATTTTTAAAATTGAGCCAAACATTTCATACAATTCTATGCTGAGTTGAGGTTTTGGAAGCTGTTGTAATTACACAAGTGCATTTAACCTATCCTCAAATTAAAGACACACAGCAAATTCTGTCAATTAAATCAATGGCCATGTTCCATTTACAGCTACGACAACTTCAAAGACAACTGCTGTTACAACAACGCAAGGACCAAAAGTCCAAACGACCGGCACAACCACCGTTAAAACATCAACGGCAGCAACAACAAAGGAGGTCAAGACTTCCACTACTGTCATCTCTTCTCCGAATGAACCACGTAAGATTTCGTTTTAAATCATGATAATCAGTCAATTTCAAACAATGTTTTTTAACGTTATGAGCAAACAATGTGATCCTAAAGAATAATTGATTTACTGGCATGTACTAAACAAAATACCTTTTTTATTTAATTGCTCAATTATATCTAACCTATTTTTCTTTACGTGTTGTCTCCTTGATAGGTGTATGTCCAAAAGATATGTCAGACGAAGCTTTAGAGGGTGATATAACCGCTACCCCAACAACTGATGTTGTGACCGAGAAGGATAATACAAAGACATGGAAACCCAGCGCTGATGGCTCTCAATTGCTTATTAAATTGAAGAAAACACCATCTCCAACACCCGATACCATTGAACTATCACCAAAGTCTGAAGATGTTACAACGCCTAAACCAGCACCGGGCGTAACACCAAAGAAGACACCAACTGACAAAAAAGTCCCCTTTAACGTCAAAGACAGCAGCTTTAAAGTTCTTTTCAAAAAGAAGGGTTCGACCAAATTTGAACCATACCCGAAGGTAATTGAAAAGTACT
>JXSR01S021002.1:33720-50439 GCA_000969725.1 Ophiothrix spiculata
TAATTACAGTGTATAAATATATGTACACATATTCGGAACAAAAGGTCTTAGCATCAAATGTGACCAGTACAACCCAATTATATTACATATGCGGGATGTGTGTGTAAAATGTCTGTTATATAAGTTAATATTTCATGGATCGCTTCGCAAGGACCTTCATACACAAATACATGTAATATCTCTCTAACTTTTATTTGGACTTCGTTTTTTTACTTTCAGCAACAACTACGGTACGATCAACGGTTCAAAAAACAACACCGGCTGCTCAAAAATCAGTGAAGACGACTGCAAAGACTGTCGTTGCAGCAACAACTACCAAAGAGAAAAAGACAACAACTTCAGTTACAACCACTTTGCCACAACAAAGTAAATCAAAGACATTTTTTATTTCTTCACGTAAAAAGCGGAAATAATAATCCCTTATGCCATATACCTTACTCGATTAATATCTATATGTTTCAAATAGTGGCAATTATTATCTATTTTAGCAGATCTGATTTTGAAGTAGCGTGTCATTTTAATGGCCACTGAAATCTTGAATTACAAAATCCAAACAACTAAAGTTACTTCTTTTATTTTTCAATGTAAATGAGACTCAGACATTGATAAAGACGCAATTGTTATAAATGTCTCCAGAAATAACGTTTTAGTTAAATATTACCCAACTACGCAAATTATTCAGCAGCATCTAAATATTTTTGCGTAGTTGGGTAATATTTAAGAAAAGTTTATTTCGGGAGACAATTATAACAATTGCGTATTTAACGGCAAGTTGTACACCACTACGGTACGATCAATTGTTCTTCTACCCTAAGGAGCGCACAATTAATTCGATCAAAACCTCAAAATTCCTGTGGTATAATAAAGCAAATGTGTAAAACCTTTAGGGCACAATAAAATCATATAAGTTATTTTCATTTTCATTTAACAACAGATTGGTGTTTGAAAGATATGTCAGACCAACTTAATATTGAGGTAGATGGAAAGAAACCAACAAAGGGTAAAGAACAACTTGTTCAGCCCAATACGCCTAACTCTAAAGTTACACTGAAGTTCACTCCAACACCAGGAAATAAACCAGACGTAGTCGAGTTTAGCCCTAAATCAGCTGATGGATCAACTACCAAATTCCCACCAAATGGAGACACTTGGGAAATTATTGCAACAACAAAGAAAACCGCTGCCGCAAAAGAAGAACCATTTTTCCCTGACCCTAAGGATAAATCATCAAAGGTAAATTCAAACTGCAATTGAGCAGCTATAAACATATCTGAAAATTATATTAGTAATATTAGTAACAGCTTTTATTTTGCATGATAGATTAGATCATTCTTTATTCAATACTAGTTCCCCCTTAACTGTTTCATCGTTATCTTTTTTATTTCCAGAAACTCGACAAGAAGTTCGAAGATGGTAAACTCAAGGTTTCTTTGAAAGAACTGAAAGATCCGGTAGAAGAAATAACGCTCACTTTCATCAACCCTCCAAAGAATATGCCAAAGCTTAGTGTAGTTGCAAAAGCATGTGTAAAAGGTAACTATACTTTTCTATGTTCTTTCTTAAATTATGCGAAAAATACAAACTGTACATAAAATTCTATGATTAGTTGCGTTTCTGGAAGCTGTTGGAATTACACAAATGCTTTTAACATATGCTCAAAAGTAAGGACACACAGTAAATTATGTAAATTAATTCAATTGCTATTTTCCATTTACAGCTACGACAACTTCAAAGACAACTGTTGTTACAACGAAAGGACCAAAAGTCCAAACGACCGGCACAACCACTGTTAAAAAGTCGACAGCTGCAACAACAAAGGAAGTCAAAACTTCCACTACCGTCATCTCTTCCCCGAATGCACCACGTAAGATTCCCTTGTAATTCATGACAATCAGTCAATTTTAAAGCAGATGTTTTTCAGCGCTGTGAACAAAGTATAGACCACTCAGAAAAGTGATTACTACGTAAAATAATGAAAATGCAATGTACCGAGATCGGGAGCTTTCAATAGGGACAGACAAAACAAAAACAATAAACGCTTGATTAGTTAGTTTCTTAGCTGTTGTTACAACGCAAGGACCAAAAGTCCAAACGACCGGCACAACCACTGTTAAAAAGTCGACAGCTGCAACAACAAAGAAAGTCAAAACTTCAACTACTGTCGTCTCATCGTCAGGTTAAACTTCAAAATTTTCTTTATCTTTGGTAAACGATTTTACTGCAACAGAGATATAAGCAAGAAATAAATTTACGCTTCGGGGCATAGAAAGAAGTCAAAATTTGGATCTTATGATATTTGTTAGTCTCATTCTTACAAGCGGTTTATACTTGTATACTATTTCACAGTATAAACAGTATGTTCGTGAAAAAAATAACACCGTGGTTATTAAATCTATTAGTAAAATATTAATGGGATTACCAATAAATTTTGAATTTTTGTTTACAAACTAAATGATCCACAAACTGAACCTGCCCTGCAACTTCCCAAGCGATAATGTCTTGATTTATTTTCATTTCATTTTTTACTATAACGTGTAGAACAATGCAAAGAAAATGATATGATCGATGTTTCTGCAAAATCAATTTCAACGAGTACAAATGAACAACCAAACCTTGGTCCGAGAGCACCATTACCAAAGGAAAAATCATGGGAGCCAAAGAAGAGCAAAGTATTGTTCATCGAGCTGGATCAGGATGCAGACCGTCTAGAAACAATTGGAATGAAGAGTGATAAAGCAGTAAAGGTCCGTGTAGCTGTCTGGTCTAAGAAACCTGATAAAAACCAAGGTCCTTCAAAGGAGGTAAGTTATATTATCCACACCAAAATTTAGTTTTAGGTATTTTAAGGGGGGATGCCTACCAAGCAAATGTGGAAATTTTATCAAAAAATGATTTTTGAGTTATATTTTAAATTACTTTTTATTTGAGTCAAATACAACATTTGGTTCTCTCTTAGTGGTCTATTGAAGTTCGACAAATGTTTGAAAATTTCCCTTTTGCGTATGTTAATACACATACCACATTTCTTATTTTATTGTTTTTATATTCAAATAATTTCATGAATTTCATTTTTAAAAAGAAATTACAACTCCATTTATAGTATTTTAATATATTGAAACTTCAGTAGAATAATTTTAACTTGACTAGCGATTAAAAATATTTTTTTGAACAATTTTTGACCTGAAAATGTGATTTTTTTAACCAAATTATGACGGTTTTCAACTTTAAAGTCGTTTTTCTCAAAATGTCATTTTTTGAGACCGAGATCCCAAATTTTGAAGCCATGTTTCCACCTATCATCATGAAAATTGGCATGTTGGTGTATTTTTATGTGATCTAGTTCGCTACAGAGCCTTGTTTTTTGACATTTCATCTCAAAATTTGACTTATGGGCCTAAAACGATTGATTTTTTGAATTTTCCCGCGAAAATTACACATGCAACTTTTACCCGCTTATTTGGAGCTCAAATGATGAAAAATTCAAAAAAGGGCTCTGTAGTGACCTAGGTTATGCTTTTATCATGTAATAACACGGTTAGTTTTAAAAAATATATTATGGTTACTTCAGAATTTGGACTCTCGTAAACCCATTAAACCCAATATGGCCGCAGTTACCATGGCAACCGTAAAAATACGCGTGAAGTCACACTTCATAGGCACATCATAATCAGGCATCAGAAGTGCCTATATGTACATGATAAATAAAATTGTTTGCTTGGTAGGCATCCCCCTTAAAATCTCAAGTACTTTATCTACCTTATCAGTAAAATTTTTAATTTTGTTAAAGTCATTGATTTAAATCATAGTAATATATCTAATTGGTTTTTTCAACTGTACTGAAATTTATTCTAACTGTTATCACATTGTCTGTTTTGTTTTTGATATAAGCTTTATGTTTTTTGTATTTGTGTATTTTACGATAGTCCCTTTACCATAATGGTAAGTGGAATAATGAGATAAATGTACTAAATAAAGACAGAAAGATTTACCACAATAAGAGAGGACTGAGAAAGTCCTATCTTGAAGGGAGGACAGTGATGCCAAATTTTAAAAGAGTAGGGAAAAATTCTTCCTCCAAAAGGTCAACCCCCCCCCCCCTTTGAAAAATCTTAGCTACGGGCCTGGTAGGGGTAGTCTTTTAGTAAAGAAAGTTAGTTCTACCAAGTTGCAGAGGGAAAAAGCGACAAGACTGCTTCAGATGAAAACAAACTTCAAAACGAAAGCTTGTGGGGATTTTTCGTTACCCATCAATGGATAGAACACGTGTCAACTGAAATTTGCCAAATATTGAGTTAGTTTTACCAAACCAGGTTCATGGGTGTAAAAAATATTTGAAATCGCCAGTAAAAATGTCTTGAGCAAACCAAATATACATTTATACATGTACCAGTATAGGTATTTCCATTATACTATTATAATATATTGTTTAGGTGTCTGTGTATGTTTAGTAACATTATTAATGTACAATGTCTTATATTTTTGTAAAGAAAACAAGAGTTGAAATGAGTGCTGTATCGGAATAATAGGAGCGCTCTTACCAAACATACAAAAAAATGACATTTTTTATATTCATTTCATTATTTCAAACAATTTAACAATAAATTACCATTCCTTGCTTACTTTCCAGAAAACAATTGAGTTAAAACCAAAGCCCGATGGCAAACTTGAACTACGATTTGAAGAATTGATGAAACCCACTGCGCTAGTTAGACTCGTAATAGACAAACTTCCAGCTAACACTAACCCATCTTTTACTGGACCTATTGTTAAAGTGTGTCGGAAACCAACTACAACAAAATCAGTAACGACTGTCAAGACTGTCACAACATCCAAACCTGGTGTAACTGTTAAAAATATAGACAAAACAGTTGTTACTACAACCTCTAAGCCTCAATCAACTACTACAACAGGTAATATTTTGATACAATATACTAAAAAAAAGATGCTAGAATTTCCCAGAGAGAAAGAGATTAAATTAGACATATAAATAACGTCTAACTATATATGGTGGTATTTGATGGGTCTCATATTGTGCATAAATAATGCAGTTACCCCGTAATAAATAACATACATGTATTCCAATTAATATATATTTTGAACTTTTCAGGTCAATGCATAAAAGGTCAAATGAGTGACGTTACTTCATTAACAACGTTCAAGACAGGAACAAATGAACAGCTGACAGCAAACAACATGGCACCACTAAATGGTGATGTGTGGAAAACAAATGAAAAACCAGTACTTTTTGCTGAGCCTCAAGCTCCAAACAACTTTGATCTTATTGAATTTGATGATAAAACCAAAGATAAGCAGCCAATCAAAGTGAAAGTGTCACTTTGGCGCAAGAAGCCAACTAATAATGGGGACAAACCTGATGTCGAGGTACGTTGTTATTTTAAAATGTACACCCATTTTTAAAAATATGAAACATTGTATCATATTCTTCTGTTGATATAAAAAACCGTGCAGAAAAATGATAATAAACATTTTTGTCCTCTTCCAGGAAATCATTGATTTGCGTTTAACTAAAGATGGCAAACGCAAGTACCAAAAGAAATCAGAAGGCATATCATTCATCAGATTTAGTGTGCAGAATGTGAACAAAGCTAAACCCGTCTCTTTGGGAAAACCAGTTATAAAAGTTTGCCTAAAAACTACAACGACAAGGGTAACCACTATAGCAAGGAAGGTCACTACAGCACCTAAGCAGTCCAAGAAACAAACAACAGCGATGACAACTAAATCATCGGCCCTTGGTACGACCAAGGAAGAAGTCAAGACAGTTACCACAACTAAGCCTTTGCCAAATGTCAAAAAAGGTACATATCCAATGCCTGTGGAATTAAAAAACAAAACAAAACAAAAAAACCTTTTATTACTTAACGATTTTTGAGATATGGGCATCTTAAGTTTTGTCTATTTTAACTTCTAAATGACAAAGAGTATTGACTTCATATATATTAGGGATCTCTTATTGTATATTCTTCCACTTCAATCAAGATCGCTAAACAAATAACCGTAATTAGTGCAAAATAAGTAATCCAAACATTCTTAAAGTATATATTTGAGATGTCACTTGTGCTAATAGGGACATGTTGAAAATTCAACTTCACTCGATCTTACATCGATTCTTAGCTTAGATCTGCTTAACCAAAGCTTACAGAAATACAGAGCCTATATGAAATTATTTTCGTATTGACAAATCAATAAGCAATCTTATAATCAATACCCTCGTCTTATGGAATGAGGGTATTTCGTCTCCTCAAAATGTACAAAATAACTTGTATACCCCTTTGTTTCTTGCAGGTCAATGTGAAAAAACTGAAAACATGGTTGATATAACTCCTTCCTCGGTTAAGACAAGCTCAACTGGGAAGCCAAATGATAACACGAATAAAATTCTAGAAGCCAAACAATGGGAACCAAAGGACGGAAGTGTCTTGTTTGTAGAATTCAAAACACCCAAGAAGGTTGATGTTGTAGTGTTGGATGATAAAAACAGCAAAACGCCGCAAACGTTTTCCGTCTCCGTCTGGTTCCAACCTCCGAAGACTGAAAAGGCAGAAAAAGAGGTAGAAATGATTTGACAACATATTGCGTCCAATGAATCTGGACATATCCATTTGATAAACAAATTGCAGTAGTCTTTTTGACCTATTTTCCAAACATAAGTAAAAATTATTAATCATTACATAAAATATACTGGCATGATTATGTGTTATTTTAATTTCGCCTGAAACACTGTAAAAACAGCCTGAATTTGCCTCAAAATTTGAATTTCCCTATACTTTAGTAAAGGGAAGATCCAGCATTTTTGCCTGAATTCAGGCAAAAACCTGAAGATAATCATGCCTGAATAAGCGATTAAAATTGCTTATTTGCAGAATTGTTTTCCTGCCTTTGCGAAATGTCATTAATCCTTGTGGCTAGCTTTCAAGGTTATATTGAACACTCTGCAGATACAGGACCGACCATAAATATTCTCTGTATTCCTGAAAAATAAGGTGTAATTTTTGATTAAGATTACATAAACAGCGTATCAATCAGCCCCTTAGCGTGCTTGCATGCGTCTCTTTAAATGAATAACATTACCATTTCCTTAACAGGGGAGAGGTGTCCCAGGTATCATAAAGCTTAATTTCTTTTACTTTAAACAACACGATATTACTGAGTTATGGAACAAGATATGTCATTGATAGGACAAGCATAAGTCGTGTGAATACAATGGTGAGGAATATTGTCCTCTCAGGTGCTGTTATATATCCGATTAATAAAGATTTATTTAAACAGTAGGGCCCTACTATAACTTTTGACAGGCATCCGAAATGATATCTAACTCAATCAGTAATTTTACAATCTTTCTATTATATCATCAGCTTACCCGTACTGTCAAACCAAGCAAAGATGGTACACTTGAAATTTGGTTAGACGATATTGATAAACCAATCAGCGTCATTCGTGTTCAAAGGAAAGACATTCCTCCAAACACCAATCCGTCATACGGAGCACCAAAATTGAAAGAATGCCAGAAACCAACAACTACAAAGATTACGACAGTTATCACTACAACTAAGCGCCAACCACAGGCAGTAACAACGGTTGTGAAAAAGACTTCCGTCAAAAAGAGCACTTCTGCTGCCGGTGTTACAACCAAAAAATCTAATGCTGTCACTACCACCATTGCACCTGTTTTGAAGACAGAAAAGGGTAAAGTTACAACCCAATAAATAATTTGTCAAGACTAGATAGGTGATACAATTTCTTGATGAGGCAATAATCGACAAACAAACCTGAAATATTGATTCGTTTTGCCTAATAAACAGGCAGGCACCGATAATAAGCGCCCAGAGCTGAATTTTGTAGAAATAGGGATGCTTTGAAGAGTTATTTGCCGAAAATGAAGCTGAAGCTCTATAATGGCATATTTTGTAAAAATTGTGATTTCTGTTGTTAAGGGTGACTTCAAGAACTGAAACATATAATGAAAAGGGTGCCTCAAGTACCTATCCAGAGAGCGTGAAAACGGAGAGGCACACCGTTCCGTTTCAAAGCTAAGATTTTAGGAAATTGTGACCAGCAATTTTGTAGCAGTCACGACAAATTTCTCACTACCACAAACAAACAAAAACAATAGATGACAATCAAGATAAAGGTAGATTATGGGCATCGGTTGCCCAGTTGGTTCATATTGATTTGGCAGTTTCTTGATTACACCGTTATTATGCTACCAAAAGCAATCGAGTCATCAACGCAGTCATTACAATATGTCTTTGCCGAAGGGCGCAACTCGTTGGCCATAGCAAGATTCAAACTCGCCACCTACTAATTGCAATTCATGTTTTGTTCAAAATTACCACACGAGCTCTTTAGCTAAGTATTTTGCAATGACTAAATAAATATATGATATTCAATTTCACATTAAAAACAATCAATTTGCTATTACAGATGTTTGCAAAGAAGGAACAATGACGCCACTTAGCTCTACAACTTATTTAGTCGAGACGGCTGCAGATGATAAATCAAACACCAAAGAGAAAACACCTCTTGCTTCAGACACTTGGAAACCAAAAGAAAAATCCGTACTATTCACAAAGCTGAATACGCCAACAGAGGTTGACTCAATTGAACTTGACGACAAAAATAGTGATGTACCAATGACCTTTACAATCTCCATTTGGTTTACCGAACCTAAGAACGACAAAGTTCCTGACAAGAAGGTATTAATAACATTTGGAAAAAAATAAAATTAATGAAAAGTCCTTAAATATCGTTTGCAAGAAATAATTTAAAAAAGTTATTACTAAATAAAATAAAGTAATAACTCAAAATAGTCAAAATAGTTATTATTTGAAAAGAAAATGACTTAGTTTACTCACTTATTATTAAAACTCATTGCCATTTACAGGAGAAAGTAACACTGAAACCAAATAAAGACGGAAAACTTGTGTACTTCCTGCCAGAGGGTAAAGACAAAATATCCCTTGTTGCAGTGAAATCAGAAGACCTTGCTCCGAATTCCAAACCTTCAATCACAAAACCTGTGATAAAAGTATGCAGGAAACCAACCACAACAACAGGTACTTATATTTCTTTGTATTTATCAATTTAAGGTAACTTAAAATGTTTTCATAAATTAACAACAAGAGTAAGGAACCGTAGACCAATAATGTTCAACAAACTTCGACGTCCTTTCCAACTCTGATTCATTATATCAGTCGATAGGGTGTGGTTCTAGTCATGCGACTTTCTCCGATGCAAATCCTAGATGATCAGTGATTTTTTTCGAAGACTGTTACTTATATTTTGTGATTGATAGTTTAAAATTCTTTATAGTATTCCTTCCTCCGTTTTGAGACAAAGCAAACCTCATTACATTATTCAGAAAATATTAATTTTGATATTCATCGAGTTTCCGAAAGTTATTATCTCACCGACGCAAAATATACAAAATTACAAATTGATCATATGAATGTTAAAACCAAACAATATTTTATACAATTACATGAACTCTATTTATCAGTTAAACAGGGTATATTCATTTAAATGTGAATAGCTATTTCCTAAGTTGCATGTCACTTTATATCAAACAAAAAATTCTTCAATGTTCTTTCAGTGTGTAAGTCCTATTCAAAACAACCAAAAGTAAATAAATCTTTATTCTTTTCAGTTAAAGTAACAGTCAAAACTACCACCACAGCAGGCAAAAAGGTGACAGAAAAATCAAAGACAACCACTGTTGCTACGGTGCCTAAAACAGGAACAAAAGGTATCAGTTCTTTCCTCAACACAATAATCATGCTTTTTACAAAATATTCAAGAAAACAGTTCAAATAGTATCAAAATGATTAGTTTAATGGTATTTGGTGATATAAATTAGGTTTTTAATATCTATACCTCAAGATGTAGATATTAACACTTGCATAATTTAAATTTCCTTAATTTTACTTTTAATTTATGCCAATAGCACCTTCCTTCCAAAATTGACAAAAGATCATTTTGCAAAAGCATTTTAGTAGATGGCAAAAGTACCGTCAAGAGAGAAATTGATTATACATTTAAAGGATTGTGCTATAAGGTCATATAATAATTGTCTAAGACCGACCATCGAAAACTGTGTTTGGCGTTCCCGCCATTAAATCATACCAATCGTAAGGGGAAAATGATCTTAGGTCTTGATTAGTATGTTCACTTATATCAATATATCATTGACGTATAGATTTAAAAGATATTTGTATAATATTATTATTATTCAAGAATGTACAAAGCCTATAGAGTTATCGGCTGGAGCTCAAACAGCAACGAACGGCAACATCAACCCAGCCAAGAAGTTCTGGAGTCCCGCCAAAGTTCCCAAGGACTTCCCTGCTGATTTCAAACCGACCAATGACAAAGGGATTCCAAGTCTGACGACTACATTTGCTAAAGGTGTTGACATCTCTGCAATCAGTGTCACTAACTCCAATGAAGCGAAAGCTACAAAGGTACCACGTGTCACTGCACTATTGGCATTTAAAACTCCTGCAGATGGAGACTTCAAACTATTCCCTGTAAAGGTGGACATAACGACTGACAAACCAACTAAGTTACCTGATTCTTTCCCCAAGAATGTGAAAGTTTTGAAATTGTATATCGCATCTCCTACTGAAAGCAACACTCTAAGACTGGCGGTTAACTTCCTAAAATCATGCGAAGGTAAGGGAAGTTTAAATGGATTCGATTTGATTGGTTTAATTCCATTATCATAAATTGAAGATATTCGATCGTAAATCATCTTGGTATTTTTTGAAACAAATATAAATTAATCAATGTTTACTATTCCTGTATAAAAATACAAAACAATATCGCTAATTAAATTTAGGGATTCAAAACACTTTTTCACTTTTTTGAATGCAGAGGTAACCACTACAGTCGTGACTACAGTAAAGAAAACCACTGCCAAACCTGCTCAAACAACTGCTCCAGCGAAGATACAAACTACTAAATCAAAGGTCATTACAACGAAAGCACCAGGACAAACAAAGAAACTCACTACTACTAAGACAGTGACAACAGCTCAGAAGAGTAAGCGAGTGTTCCAATTGTAATTAAATTAAAACAAAACATTGGTATCAAATGTATTACAATGGTGGATTGACCGAAATAAACTCATCCACATAGATCTGAAGATATATAGATACAACTTGACTTTATGTTGAACGCAGTATTTTCTACTGTTAAATTTATGTTTCTAAGTAATCCAAGATTGTACTTTTTACATTAACTTATTTCAGAACAATGTACCGAAAATGATATGAAAGACATTGATATTTCAAAATCAGTTACAACAAGTACAACTGAGGAGTCAACCTCGAGTCAAAAAACTTCGTTACCTAAGGACAAATCGTGGGAACCAAGCAAGAGTAAAGTATTGTTCGTCACACTAGATCCTCCAAAGGATGCAGACCGTCTCCAGATCAATGGAATTAAGAGTGATAAACCAATAAAGGTCCGCGTTGGTGTGTGGGCATCAAAACCGAAAAATAACAAAGGTCCCGATAAGGAGGTAAATACTATATTAATATTCTTAAAAAAGCTTTGAAAGGTTTTACCAATCTAAATTAATATATGCAAAATCAAAATGTTCACAATATCAAAAACGAATAAAAGTTCATGTGTGTTGGTATCATTCTTTGTAATTAATCCGATGTTCTCAACACTAATTTAACATACCTCGAATTTTGAGATGATGTGCTTCCCAGCACCTATACATTGAATCCCCGGGACACACTGTCGATCTGGACGAAGTCAAAATTCTGGACCAAGAGCCTAAGTACTTTGAGCGTGGTGTGAAGGAGGCCATATACATCAGAGTTAACCAACTATCACTCAACAGAGACGGGGACCGCCATAAATTATCGAGTTCTATGACTCGATTTTGAGGTCAAGTGTCAATAAGGTCACTGACATCGAATATGAGTTGCCAGTCTAACTCCAGATGAAGGATGAAGCACACTATCCGAAAATTCGAGGTATGTTAAATTAGTGTTGAGAACATCAGATTAATTACAAAGAAGTATTAAAAACGATTACAATAAACTATTGCTTGGTCCGGTGCAATAACTACTAACATTTGATCTTCCAGAAAACCGTCGAGTTGAAACCTACGACTGATGGCAAGCTAGAACTGCGATTTGATGAACTGACAAAACCTACTGCGCTAGTAAGACTAGTGGTTGATCAACTACCGACCAACACTAACCCATCATTTACTGCACCAATTGTAAAAGTGTGTAAAAAACCAACAACAACAAAATCAGTAACGACTGTCAAGACAGTCACAACACCTAAAACGGGTAAAGCTGAAACAACTACCAAGAAAACCATTGTCACTACAACGTCAAAGCCTCAACCAACTACTGCGACAGGTAATTGTTTTGGACCACAATATCAAAAATATATCCAAAAAATATATATATAGTTGGATATAATGGTGGCGCATGTGAATAATGCGCATTCGAAACATGATTGCGACATTATATGATGATTTCAATGGCTAATGACCAAACGAATCGCTACATATAAATCCATTATCCAAAACGTATAACTAACTTAACATTAATTACAACAACTGATTTTCAAGACCACAAACTTAACCATTATTTATTTTCATATTTATTTCCTTTTCAGGCAAATGCATAAAAGGTCAAATGAGTGACATTAATTCAGTAATAAAATTCAAGACAGGAGAAAATGAACAAGTGACACCCAACAACATGACACCACTAAATGGTGATGTGTGGAAATCAAATGAAAAACAAGTACTCTCTGCTGAGCCTCAATCCCCAACCAATTTTGATCTTATTGAATTTGATGACAAAACCAAAGATAAGCAGCCAATCAAAGTGAAAGTGTCACTTTGGCGCAAGAAGCCAACTAGCAATGGAGACAAACCTGATGTCGAGGTAAGTTGTTATTTTAAATTTAAATCTATTTTTTTAAATGAAACATTATATCATATCATTTGTTTATCAAAAGATATTTAAAAAACACTCGGAAAAATAGTGACAAATATTATTGTCTTCTTACAGGAAATGGTTGATTTGAGTTTAACCAAAGATGGTAAACGCAAGTACCAAAAGAAATCAGAAGGCATATCATTCATCAGATTTAGTGTACAGAATGTGAACAAAGCTAAACCTGTCTCTTTGGGTAAACCAGTTATAAAAGTGTGTATGAAGACTACGACAACAAGGGTAACAACTGTAGCAAAGAAGGTTACTACAGCAACAACACCGGCAAAGAAAGGTAGGCAGTGAAAACAATTTATTTTGATATTTTGTTATATATGAAAATATATGTGTGCTGCGCTGGCTAACCCTGAAATGGGGAAAATTGCAACAGAACACTTTTCATGAAACTGGTGAAAATAGGCATTGACTTTCCGCTCAATCCACTGGAACACCTCTCATATGTCTCCGAGGAGTATAACAACCTTTCTAATAAAAGACAGGATAACATCAAAACTTGTCAAAAACGCATAGTAATAGAACTTGAGACGCGCTATATTAGGATGCCGTTACACCATGTGGCCGTTTGGATACAAATGAAACTATTATTTTGGATTTTTGTAATTGTATTAAAGCCGTTATTGTGATGCCAAATGCAATACACTACCTTTTTAACACATGTTTCTTGAATAACTTTTTTTCCTAAACAGAATGTACAAAGCCTATAGAGTTATCGCCAGGAGCTCAAACAGCAACAAACGGCAATGTCAACCCCGCCAACAAGGTCTGGAGTCCCGCCAAAGTTCCTAAGGACTTCCCTGCTGATTTCAAACCAACCAATGACAGAGGCATTCCAAGTTTGACAGCTACTTTTGCTAAAGATGTTGACATCTCTGCACTCAGTGTCACTAACTCCAATGAAGCGAAAACTACTAAGGTTCCACGTGTCACAGCACGAGTGGCATACAAAACTCCAGCAGATAAAGACTTCAAACAATTCCCTGAAAAGGTGGACATAACGACCGACAAACCAACCAAGTTACCAGATTCTTTCCCTAAAAACGTGAAAGTTTTTAAATTGTATATTGCATCTCCTACTGAAAGCAGTACTATAAGGCTAAAGGTTGACTTCCTCAAATCATGCAAAGGTATGGAATGTAGAATACTAGATTCGCTTTAAGTTCTTTCAAATTTTCATCGTTGATAACACCTTTATCTATTATTGCTTGTTCTTATACACAATATTAAATAAATCAACGTACACTATACTAGTACTAACAAATTAATATCTCTAATCAAATTTTTCAAAACATTGTAATTTTTTTAAATGCAGAGGTAACTACAACAGTCGTAACTACAGTGAAGAAAACCACTGCTAAACCTGCTCAAACAACTGCTCCAGCGAAGATACAAACCACTAAGTCAAAAGTAATTACAACGAAAGCACCAGGACAAACAAAGAAAGTAACTACTACTAAGACAGTGACACAAGCTCAGCAGAGTAAGCGATCTTTATATTTCGTTATTGCGGTTGTGCTTACAAATGTTTATTTTATTTCAGTTGTACCTATAGAAAAAAAATCAACTGTGTAACAGTGGGACATATTGGCATACATCAAAATAATGGTAGAGTGAAATACATGTAGCATTAATACATCTAGTTTATAGTTGACTTTTAGAGTTGCAGTTCTTTATCCAGACATCCACGTTTTTACATATACTTTATTTCCCAGAACAATGTGCAGAAAATGATATGAAAGACATCGATGTCTCAAAATCAGTTTCAACAAGTACCAATGAGAAGTCAACCTCAGGTCAGAGGACTCCATTACCTAAGGGCAAATCATGGGAACCAAAGAAGGACAAAATATTGTTCGTCTCATTGGACCCTCCCAAGGATGCAGACCGTTTGCAGATCAATGGATTGAAGAGTGATAAACCAATAAAGGTCCGAGTTGGTGTGTGGGCGACAAAACCAGTGAATGACAAAGGTCCCGATAAGGAGGTAGGTAATATGTATATTGGCCTTGAAAAGTTTCGGCCAATCTCAACAAACCACTTCATAATCAATTTATACTCGATGTTTAAATTTATTGTCCAATATATTTTGATAATTGCGTGCATTAGTAGTAAACAATAGATAATTTCAATGCAATAACTACTGATTTCATATCTTCTAGAAAACCATTGAGCTGAAACCAACTACCGATGGGAAGCTTGAACTACGATTTGATGAACTGACGAAACCCACTGCGCTAGTAAGACTAGTGGTTGATCAACTACCGGTTAACAATAACCCATCGTTTACTGACCCTATCGTAAAAGTGTGTGTGAAACCAACGACAACGAAATCAGTAACGACTGTCAAGGTCGTCACAACGCCTACAACGGGTAAAGCAGAAACACAAACCAAAAAGACCATCGTCACCACAACTTCGAAAACTCAACCAACTACTGCAACAGGTAATGTTTTGTGACCATGATATCAAAACTAAATCACTTGAAATAAATTGTATATATGTATGAAAAGAGTTCATTGTTTCAAATCCACGAAAAGAGAGAAAAAAATATACACTCACGTTTTAGTGACGTTTCATCGCTACTGTAGCGACTTCTTCAGACTGGCAATCTTAGAGGGCGTCGAAAGAAACAGCTAGTCATAGATGTGATTCACTACATATGCCCCGTCATCCTTATTTGTTTGTGTGCCCCTTCTTCGTATCTGAAGGGACTCAATAAGGCGTCTGGTACCACTGTGACTATGACTTTTACTTCATCCCTTTGTTAAAGAGAAGAGGAGTAAGAGAAGAGGAATAAATTTTATAGCTGTATACATGATGGCACATGTGAATATTACGCATTCAAAAAACAAATGATTTAGACATTATACGGCAGTTTGTCTTTCCAACTATCAAGAAATCGATATTATGTTTTTTTAACATAAACCATTTATCCTTTCCAACACGCATTTAAACAATGAAACCAACTTAACATTTAACTACCATCACCTATTTTCAAGGTAACCAACTAACCTTCTTTATTTCAATATTTATTTTCAGGCCAATGCATAAAGGGTCAAATGAGTGACGTTACTTCATTAATCACATTCAAGACGGGAGCAAATGAACAGCTTACACCAAACAACATGACACCACTAAATGGTGATGTGTGGAAACCAAATGAAAAACCAGTACTCTCTGCTGAGCCTCAATCTCCAACTAATTTTGATCTTATTGAATTTGATGATAAAATCAAAGATAAGCAGCCAATTAAAGTGAAAGTATCACTTTGGCGCAAGAAGCCAACTAATAATGCTGATAAACCTGATGTCGAGGTAAGTTGTTATTTTAAATTTGTATCCACTTTTAAAATATGAAACAAAATATCATATCCACTTTTTTATAAAAAGAAAATAAAAAACACTCGGAAAAATAGTGACAAATATTATTGTCTTCTTACAGGAAATAGTTGATTTGAGTTTAACCAAAGATGGCAAACGCAAGTACCAAAAGAAATCAGAAGGCATATCATTCATCAGATTTAGTGTGCAGAACGTGAACAAAGCTAAACCTGTCTCTTTGGGAAAACCAGTCATTAAAGTATGTATGAAGACTACGACAACAAGGGTAACAACTGTAGCAAAGAAGGTTACTACAGCAACCACACCGTCCAAGAAAGGTAAAGATAATGGATTAAGTTTAATTTAAAAATATAGTATTTACTACGCCTAAGT
>JXSR01S021002.1:69956-80761 GCA_000969725.1 Ophiothrix spiculata
TGTTAATATATAATGCATATTATTTTTAAAATGATAAAAAAGCACAATATTTTAAAACAAAATTCAATTGTAAGAAAAAAATCATCTTTCCAAACAAATTTAAGTTATTTTCAAATTATTTGATTACAAACTAATCTTATCATTCCAATATTGTAATTTTACAGCTTCTGGATGCACAAATGAATGTCAGTGTTCTGACTGTAAGCGAGACAAGAGGTTCCAGTGTGCAAGAGATAAGATCGACAAGAAACTTTGTCTATCCACCTGCAAGAAATGCAAGGCGACATCTACAGCAAATCAGATTGTCCGGCTTTTGAGATACAAGAACAACTACGTTTGCATGATTACACTGAAGAACTGCGAGCCGACAGGAACTCTTCCACCAAGTAAGATTCATTTAACATGTTTAATTAATTAATGCTTATTTCTAAAGGTTCAATGAAATAAAATTTCAGGTTTCATTCGAAAAAAAAAACCTGCGAAGACATGGAAATCACATCAAGCTATTTCATGGTCATCTGGGCAATGATACTTAGCATGGTTTTCGGTCAAATCTACATGGAGGGACTAAAGCATATGAAACATAAACATGTGTTGGGAACAGGTATATCACTTCATATAATGATACCTTTTTAAAGTTATTAAATATCTCATTAATTCTTATTTAAAATTGTGGATGCTTTATCAATCGAATTACTCTCACAATTATCAAACGTTTGAAATGTCACCACTTTAAGTGTAACATTTGTAATCAACAAGAACAACACTTTGGTATTTGTTTTCTCCTTTTAATAACTCAATCTGGCCGATAAATAGATTAATCGTAGAAATATACATGCTGAAACCGTGGACTGTATTCTTGACAATATACGGTGTAAAAGAAAACATCACAATTTGGTCACAACCAATACCCTTTAGAGTATTGGTCTCACTTGTTAACTTATCCATTCCTTGTTTACGTTTCTATCATTAGTAGTGACCACAACAAAGGCTATACAAAAGGTAGTAACTAAGAAGACGACACCATCTAAGAACGGCAAACCGGCAGTGACTACATCTAAGACTGTTGTTTCAAAGACAACACCTAAAGCAACGATAACTACTGCAAAAAGTGTCACCACGGTCAAACAACGAGTACCGGTAGCAACTACTGAAAGTAAGTGATTTGATTAACTCATGATACGTAAAAACTGTGTAATATATTATTTTATGTATATCACCACTAAACAGATACTAATAATAAAATAATAAAGGTTGAAACTGTGTAATATATTATTTTATGTATAACACCACTTAACAGATACTAATAATAAAATAATAAAGGTTGACTGAGTCGAATATCAAAGTCTAAATATTTTCTAATTGCAGGTAAATAAGTTTTTGTTGCAACCCATTCTTCCAATTTTAACATAAAACAAGCAAGTCTTATCAATGCAGAAAATTTAAAAAGGAAAAATAAGGAAAACTTGGGAGCACGAGATAAACACATCCAAAATTCAACTATCGCGTTTACCGCAAAATCTTTTTTAGACTTTTTTGAATGTCCTTATTTTTTACAATGTAAATTTTGAGTTGAGACCTGAACTATTCGTAACATTTAGTCATTTCCATTGCAGTAGCAGTAGCTTTAGAGTCTCATAAAATACACTTGATTCCAATTGTCAACCAAAAAAGAACATTGTTTTGTTTAAACACTTTACATATATTATATTATACTTTACATTGCATTGCAGAAGAATGTGTCAAACCCATAAAGACATCACCTGCGGATCAAAAAGCAACCAAAGGCAACGTCAATCCAGCAAACAAATACTGGAGCCCCGCTAAAGTCCCGAAGGACTTCCCTGCCAATTTCGATCCAAACAATGACAAAGGCATCCCAAGTCTGACAACGAAGTTTGCTAAGAGTGTTGACATCTCCGCAATCAGTGTCACAAACTCAGGAGATGCAGGAGTGGTCAAGGTACAAGACGTTGTGGCACGATTAGCATATAAGACAGCAGCCGATAAACAAGGAGCTCCTTATAAGCTTTTTGCTACTCAAGTCAATTTAGCGACCGACAAGACTACAAGTTTGCCGGATTCGTTCCCTAAAGATGTCAAAGAGCTGCTTTTATACGTTGGATCTTCCACTGAAAGTGATAAACTTCGTCTACTAGTTGAATTCTTGCATTCATGCAAAGGTGAGGATTTCGGGGCAGTTAGAGAAAACGTCGACTCTTTTTCAACTTATTTAATGAAATAGTGTACTTTTAACGAATATTGCAATGGTGCATTTCAGGTATCGATAATACAAATTTCGGGAAAGAGCACATGTGGTATATTTATTTTCACCATCCTTCCTTAATACCATGAAACTAATAATTCTAACCTTTTTTTGTGGAGGGGGTTGCTGTGTCTAAGATCCATAAAAGCTAGCTCTATTCATTGTGATCATCTGAAATTCGTTTTCTTTTTCTCTCCACGTCAACGTTTTGAAATCAAAATAAAACAGAGACGATCACCACCACAAAGACAACAGTCAAAACAGTTACTACTAAACCAGCCGCACCAACTGCACCAGTGAAGAAAGCACAGACCGTATCCAAGGTTGTTACCACTAAGGCCCCCGGCCAAACGAAGAAGGAAGTGACAACTGTTAAGACTGTTACTCAAGGAAAGCCAGGAAAAGGTGAGCAATTATATGTTGCAATTATTAGTTGCTGTCTACGACGTATTCGGATATAATGAGGAGGTTCCACAGCCTCTTGATTTACATACTTGCAGCGCTATACCTTGCCTTCGAGGTTAAATTCGATTCAGTGGTTTGCAAAATGTAAATGATAAGAATGTAACTTTTTAACTGATTATAGTACATGACAAACTTTAACATATTATTAAAACAATATAAATATAGATAGTCATGAGGTGCACGTGTGGCCGAGTGGATAAAGCGCCCGTCTCGTATTCCTTAGGTTGTAAGTTCGAGCCCCGCTTGTGTCAACGTGTTGTGCCCTTGAGCAAGACACTTTATCTTCATTGCCAGTGGGGTCAGATGTTTGTAAAGTTGTTTCGATGTTGCTATATTGGCGCTGATTAAGTTGCATTGTGTATGTTCAATTGTGTTTTAATATGTAAACATTCTAGCAATTTGACCTGAGGGTCACGATTAAAGTTGGAAAAAAAAAAAAAAAACAATTATTATTATTAATGAAATATGAATTATATTTATTATTAACTTTAACAGAGTTCAATAACTAGTCCATCGCCTCGGTTTTACAAAGTTTATACATTTTGAACCATAATTCACACATGATGGACAAATCTTGTGTTACATTATAACCATGCAGTGTTCTATTAATATTGCAATTTATCTTTTTCTAATATTACAACATTTAGCACCAGCTGTTACTAAAGTAACAAGTTCCCGTGTAACCAAACAGAAGGTGAAAGAGGGAACTAAGGCACCTGTAAAGGTCACCACTGCTGCTGTTGCTGTTACAACCAAACGTCCAACTGGTGTTGTCAATAAAGAGCTTACTACAACGGCTGTTAAAGTTACGAATGCACCAGGAGCAAAAGGGCCAGGTAACCATACTATCTATCATATGAAGAGCTTAGTTGCAAAACGTGCTAGTCCACATTTTGAAGTTTTGAGAAAAACACGTTTTTCTTATACGGACATTTGGGCTTGCCGTAACTGGTTTATATTACACATGACTTTAGATACACCCATATGAAACCTAAATGATGTGTTTGTTTTGAATATGACGAATTTTTTATCTATTTATAAACTCTTTTGTTTCAAATTTCAAGTGGACTTAGCACACTTTGCCACTAAAGAGATAAGTAGATTTCTAGAAACACCATTTTCCATCATTTTGGCTAAAAGGTGATTATCTAGTCTTAAGGTGGTTGTCGAATGACTGTAAATGGAAAAAGAATGAAGCAAAAATCTTAATGCGTTTTCGTTTTTTACGTTTTTGAATTCTTTACCAAAATCGACCATTTTCCCGAATTTTGAGATTTCCGAAAAATCGCAATTATGTCTTTTTTAGATAATATTTTACAAAATATACATCAGTTTCCTTCATTTTTTTGATGTCTTTGAAAGAGGAAAGTCTATTGAAACTATTTGAAAGAAAAAAATTACAAAAATATTAAAATTTTACAATTTTGGGCAATTTTTCCGGAAAACGCCGAAAATTCCCGAAAATTAAAAATTTGAATATCTCCGTAACGAAATGAGATATGAATGTCAAATAAAAAGCAAAATGTGTCTTTTTTGAAAGTTCTACCCATTTCCGCAAAATAGTCAATTTTGATATCCGATGGACTTACTGCGTTTTGCAACTGAGCTCTTCATATGTTATTATAAGCAGTACTCGGAACACTTAATGCGTTAATGATACAACAGCACCGAAAAGTCCAACTATAAAGTCTTTTGTGTGTTGTATTGTGTGTTGTAAGAAGCAGCATCGTCAAAATTAAACTGATTGACCATGTTCCTAATTCAGGTATCTAAATCACTATGGATAGGAGGCAGATCGAGTGCAGATTCGTTAAAAACCTATGAAACCTTAATCCTAACCCAACCCTATTCAAAACCCTATTCTTAGCCCTAATTCTAAAAAAATTTAAACCTAACCCTAATCGCTTATTGTTTAATTCGGACACTCTGATCACTGAGTTTCAACGATTCTGCATTGTTCTGATACTGAGCCGCTGATCAACCATTTAAGGTTGCCACAGCTAAATCTTATTGATCATACTGAAGTTACCACAGGAAGGACCTTGAAAACTGTATGCCCTCTACATCTATCAACATTCGGAAAAGACGACGGTAAAAGAAAACGTCATGTCTGTCTTACATTAAAAACCAATGATATCATTGTCTGCAAGCTGTATATTATCTCAAAATCAAAGGACATCGAGAAAACAGTGATCGTCTCTTTTTGATATGATGGTCATTTGTTATCTGTGAGAATTTAACTGTGTATCAAGATATGTGCAAATAACTCAGACTTCATCTTAGAAATAAACTAGACATCATGTATATCTGAATATTTTGCCGATACAGACAAAGTCGTGGTGCTAAGAATATATAATATAAGCTCAATTGGTTGTGGCGATTTCTTATTTCCATAATTTAAGTTTACTGAATACTCGATAAAATAATAATAAAATCGGAAGAGGTAGTTTGTGATATAATTGCTTCTCTATTCTGGTTTCATTCTAAAGTGATATGAATTTTATTTCACCAACAGCGCCAGTAGTAACGAAAAAGGTCACGACTGTGTCAACAATAACCAAGAAACCAGCGAACAAGCCAAATGCTGCAACAACGAAACAGACTGTCACCGTGGCTGTAACAACCATTACACCGAAAAAGACGGTTACAAAGGAAACAATTGAAACCAAAACTGTAGCGACCGTTCCAGGTTAGTATTCAATTTTATGTCACTCTAACAAACAATTCTGTCTTATTGTTAACCAAGGATCTTATTACAAAATAGCAAAATCAGCTTCATGTTGTATTTAAGTAAATCCCCACGGTACACGGTATTTTTTTCGTAGTTAACATTTGCATTGATGAAACACATTAATTTCGCCAGTGTGTCTTTGAAGCAGGAACTTAGTGTTTATATAGCGCAGAAAAGTTTTTTCGGTTTCCAGTAGGATTTGAAGCTTGCACTTCTTCAATGAGACCTTGTCCATCACATCACTAACATCAGATCCCCATAACGTAAACGACTGAATTGCGATAGCCACTAGACATCGTCGCTCAACTATATTGAAACTATCATAGACCGTGATACATAGCCGATTCTATTCAATTTTATCCCACGACGCGTTCTTCCTTCAAATGTTCTTTTTATACTGATATACTCTTTTCCTTTTTGAAGTATTAGGTTCTTCTATGACTTCATTTGAATGTGTTTTGTTCTTTCCAGTTATATTACAAATATTTCAGGTAATTCAAACTTTCCCATGTTATGATTTTCTACATTTTACAGGTCGTGGTGTACCTAAAGATGAGCCAAACAAACGCCTTAAAGGTGAGAATTGTTATCATTCGTGATGTCCGTCAATGTGCAAGAATAGGCGTCATTCACATTCATAAATACTTAATGAATGCATCGTTTTTTGATAACGCGAAAAATAAACAAAATTAATATGGTCATGTGGTGTCGTGTGTGTCTATTCTATATGCTTATACTCATAAATCCAAATTTCATTTTGCACGAAAAATGAGGTAGATTGTTGCATAATTTTTCGCTATGTATATACTCGTATATGGCTAAAGATAATGACAAAATTCAACAACGTCCTGACCATACTCAGTAGAAAAAGTAGAGCCATGACTTACATTACTTTTGGATACTTTAACTTTCAATACTCTAAATCATATTTAACTTTGTGATTTTCTGACCTTCTTAGAATGTGACGAAGACTGTAGTTGTAAGGTTGACTGTGATGGCAACCTCCTTGATTGCACACAGAAGGCAAAGAAATGCAGCCAGGCCCAATGCAGATGTCCGACTGGTCAAGCCAGGATCGGATGGGCTTGTAGGAAACCACGGGACAAGTGTCAAGGAAAACCAGAAAGTAAGGAGCTAGGTATACTATGTTGGACCTGTTAATATATGAGGACCCAACTGCCATGAGTACATAGCCGTTGAATCTAAAACTATGTATTGAACATAAACATTGCTTGTTCTCTTGGTAATCTACATCTACAATTAAAATCACTAGGTCAGCTGTAAAAGTTGATATAAATAAATATAACTTGGCTAAATTTCATGTTGCAAAAATAATTAGAAAAATTGCGGTCTCCTGTCATTAAAAAAAATGGTTACCTATGGTTTATCATTATTAAGCGTTTTAAACTCAAAATGCCATGTAGAGTTAACATTATGGCCGAGGATATTGACACGATCATCGTGTCTATAGCCATTCCGGGAGATATATTGACACGATATCGTCGTGTCTATAGCCACTTCCTAACATTATACATTTTGATATTGATATCTTTTCAGAAGAATGCAGAGAACCACTGGACGCATTTGAACAAGACCGCTCTGTAGCAGGTCAAGCCAATCCAAGTACAGTATCCACTGCACTCTACTCAGACGTACCTCTTCCGCTTCCTACCAACTCGAAAATTTTGGTAAATTTCAAACAGCCAGTTGATATCAAGACGTTTGATTTACAAGGGAATGAAAAAGGCCAAGTGACTCAATTCACAATTAAATTCGCAACAGAAGATAACCCTCAAATATCTCCTGTGAAGGACAAAGGCAATAATCCTAAGGTAAGCTTACTGTCAGAATAATGAAACTTTTTACATTTGAGCAAGTACACGCTACCCGTGATTGGATAATTGCTGGGTGACGCAGTGCGTTGAAATTTAAATATTAAGCTAAATTTATATACACTCGACACAAACACACACCATGCATGATGTGTAGCGGGAGTTTTGAGCAGTGTCAATGTCAGCTGAACGTAGAAGAAAACGCACCGAACATGTACTGATGGGAGTTTTGGGGAGTTTTGAGAAGTTTTGATATCGACTGTCAGGGGTACCAGATTCGGAACTAGGTCAAGGCTTGACACCCGCGAGGGAAAGAATAAGCATTTTGGAGTACCCAAAAATCATTATTACTTGCGTCAACGCTGATCCAATTCAACCAACATGTAATCCAATCCAATAGTTAGTTACCTTATAAACAATACCAAATCGCTAAATCTACCATAATCTAACCTAACCGGTAGGAACCTAATAAATTCATACTGTATTAAGTGTGGCAGATTATAGTTGTAAGCATATGTGTTCTCTATACAACAGATATTTACCAACAACAAACCATCAACAAACAAACAAGAAGTAACTATATTTGAATTAGAAGAGTTTGGTTTAAAATCTGTGACGAAGTTTGAAATCAGAACAGTTGCAACCTCAGGACCAGCGCCAACTTTGAGATTCGGTCTCAAAGGATGCTCCAAAGGTAAGCTACATGATACCCGAACTGATGGAAACATATGAAAAAGTCGCATGTAGGTTTAATCAAGTGATGGAATTTCTAAGAAATCTGAGACAATGAATAAAACGATGACGGCTATGGCATGCAAAACAGGTAAAATATCCTATAAACTTAGTTTGTCGCCGAAGTGATATATATCATCGAGAAAACACATAGCCATCTACCGCACGATAATATATCAGATAAACCTGGTTTATCGCTGAAAAAATCAAACTGGGTTTCTCACTTTGAAATCTGAGTTTTTTCCTCGAAAACCCCAGTTTTTCAGCTGATACTTCCAGTTTTTCGTCGATAAACTATGTTTATCTGGTAGTTTCCCTGTTGTTGGCGTGTAGTAGAATTAATAACAACTAAGATGATGGGTTTTCCAAAACCACATACTGGCGTTGGCGCTATTTGGCTAAGCTTAAGGCTGAAATTAATTTCGACGAAAAAGATATGTGTGCTTAAATTTCTGTGTCATGATTAATTCAAAACGAGAAAGTGGAAAGCAGTTATCAGTGCAATGTGAAAAATCTGCGCGAGAGATTCAAGATGTTTATTTGGTTTATAAGATCAATCAATTCAATACATGAAAACTATGATTTTGTAACAGAAGTTTGCAACGAACCCTTGGACGACGACGAAAAAGGACGCAAAGTTTCTGATGGTACCAACCCAGCTGATGTCAAACTAGAAACGGGCAAGGGATGGAACCCACGACCAGGCCAGTCCAACTACCCAATTACACCTATTGAGGTCACCTTTAAGAAACCAGTCCGAGTTGGAGGAGTTAAACTACAAGGCGATAAGGATGGCAACTCTGTGTCACGATTCAGTGTCAAATATGCATCATCGAATAGCGCTGCGTACAAAGATGTACCCGTATCAAAAACGGATGCAACACCAAAGGTACTCTATTTAAATCAGTGTCACAGTTCCTCGGACAAAATGTGTATATAATAAGATTCTGTAAGATGCACTGGAATTTTTATTTAAGAAAAGCAGAAGTATTTATTTAATGAGGAAATAAAATACTTGGGAAATTCTAAACTGACCATCGACATTTGACCATTGACACTGAGGAAAGTCTGTATTCAATCAAATGAATTTTTAAAAATCGCTTTCTTCTTTGATTATAGTTACTATTTTATGTTCAGACTATAAATATAATTACTAAAACTAAAATCTGTTTGAAGTAAGCAGTTTAATTACGTTTCAAGCCAGGCCTGGTCTAAAATTACCGATAGAGCGAGCATTTTCCAAGTTCTAGAAATTTGTTGTACTTATTATACGGGGTATATAAATATGACAAAATATTGCCGCCTCTGATTCATGACTGGTGCGAACTATAGCGGAATTTTACACCTACTTATTATGTAATGTTTTTCATTTAACAGCAATTCACCAATACACCTAAATCAAATGGACAAATAACAACTATCTTGTTTGAAGAACCTTTGGATGACGTCACTGGAATTAAGATCACAATCGTAGCTGTGCCAAATGGCAAAGGACCGAGCCTGAAATTGGGCATTGTTGGATGTGAAAAGGGTAGGTTGTACAATACATGAATGGAACTCATTATTCAAACAACTTTGGGCTTGTCGTCTTTCTAACATTTTAAGCAGGATCTATAGAAATAAGTTGAGAGAATCAATCAATCAATTACAAATAACATAGCAATAAAGTTTTAATTCTTTTGTAAAAACAACAACAATCCTTTAGGAAAAAAAAGCAACTAAGTCAAACGATCTTTAGCATATTCAAAAATGGTAAAACATCAAAATTAATATTTTCCGAATTTATAAATTAGACTTTCACAACACATTAAATTAAAACTTTACAACTTCAATGTTCGATTTCATCTACATATGCCTAGTTTAATTCTTTTCTCGTTAAATACATAGTGATAATAACCGTGATTGATCGATTATTTCAAATTATAACATCAGATAAATAATTACATGAAGGGCATACTTGTTTCTTTTCAAAATTATTTCACAATTTGTTTGTTTTAGAAATACCAACAACGATAACTACCGAAACCAAAACAACTCGCATAACGACTATTCCAGCACAAAAGAAGACACCAAAGATCGACGCAAAACCAACGACACCACCGAAAGGTATGAATGCCGGTGTAATGAAATACAGGGTCCGTGTGATTGAGCGTCTTAGCTACTTTTCAAATGTGTAGAATATACTTGTACATGTACGATCAATAAATCATTGATTGCGACTTATTCCGTGTAGTTCAATTAGATCAGGACTCCTGATTATGAGAGACACTCAGTCGCATAACGCCGGGGAACATATTTATTAGTTTAATCTCTTTAATGATAATGTCATATATAATATAATAAAAAGGTGATGACTTCTGCTATACATACGGTACTTTTTTCATAACACTTTCTTTAAAGCCGATTGTACTTTTCTCTTAGCAAATACTGTATGTCAGATATCGATTGGGTACTTACTATAGATACACCTAAGACAAAATATTAAAAAACAAAACCCATTTTGAAAATTCAAAGAAATTAACCTCCTATATACATTAAAAATTGTGACAACTGTCAAATATCATCAATATTAAAGAATACTGTATACAAGATGCTTAACTAAACAGTACACATGTCATATGACAGTGTATCATAATGCTTTGGTAAAGACCTGGTTGTAAACGAGGAATTTATATCTTCAACACAAAATGGATTGTCATACATTACATACTCAAAACTCATGCTCTCTTTTTATACGTTCTAGGCAAAGGCCAAACAACGGCAAAACCTCCTACACAAA
>JXSR01S021004.1:10673-29716 GCA_000969725.1 Ophiothrix spiculata
AGCTCTCTTATCTAAAATATCACTTATAGGAATTTTTTACTTGCAGATGAGATTTGCTTCATTTACAACAAAAACAGTTGAATGGGATAAATCCGAATTAGCTCTTATATGCAGATTGATTTATATCCAGGATAAAACCTTTTCGGTATTTAAGATGGAAATTACAATAATTACTAGAATACATATTATACAGTCAATTTACAACAAAAAATAATACTATTTGTAGTTAAAACCGGGATAAGATAGCTTATCGAACTAATTTATTAATTTGTAGGTTAAAGTGGTAAGCGACGCATTATTATTCACTTAAAAACCTCAGAGCTAAACATGAAACTACTCATGTAGGCGTACCAAATAACATTAAAAATGCATGTCTTAATATTTTGGTCATACTTTCTCCAATTACTGTTTTGCTCTACGCATATTTAAGCTTACATTATAACTTGAAGAGATGTTACCCGACACGAATGGCCACTTATGTTTTACTTCTGGTGCAATACATGTTATTTCCATGTCCAACCCATGCGATAGCAAGACTTGGTGGTCAAGTGTCGCTTCACATTAAATGTAAATAACACCTCTTTATAATTGACCAATCTGCATCTGTAATTTGATATAATATGGTATAGAGACAGATCTCAAAATACGAGGGTCATTCTGCTGTACCATAGCTTTTGTGCTATTCAACGTAAATACTTGACAATTGGCATAGATATTGTTACGTAAGTCACCTACACATAGTGAAAAAATCGTATCAGTATCCATTACCCTCTGCAGCAAAGAACATCTCCAAATAACCTACTTTTAACTATAATTAACTTGTTTTATGCAAATATGAATATTTGATTCAAGACCACAGTATTCTCCTCATGCTAACCTACAGTGCCTGCTTATCTATGAAAATAAATTCGTGTTAACATAGTTTTTGAAAGATAACCATGAAAGCAATTAAAAATATTCTAACTGATGTGAAAAAATTGAAGTTGAAAAGGAACGTGCAAATCATTTCAAAACAAACATACAATTTATGACAAGTGAACAAATATTACGTTTGATTTTCAAGCTTAATTGCAGATCGACAATTTATTTAAATTGTCAGCTAGATACCTAACTATCTTTATTTTCATAATTGTGATATAAAGACACTCATTAAAACAGAGAGTAGGAAAACACGCTGACTTGTTATTTGCAATTTTATGTTAAATGAATAAGGAAGCATGTACATCGATGTTTTACCGAGATGTTTAATTTATTTATTTAAAATAAAAACACACATATAACATGAGACTTCCAAAATTAAGCTTTTGAAAAAGCAGCCTCTGACGGGAAACAGGAAAGGTGGTCAAGTTTTGATTTAATGCATACAAATCATATCAATTTAGCATAAACACTTCATCTAAGATGGTATGTGTGTGGACAGCTGTCAGTAACAAACATTTTTCATGGTCAATAGATTACATTTGTTTTACTGTTAGGATTCCTATAATTTTGAAACTTCAGACGTATGTGCTGATTCCAATATTGGTCTGCCTTGGTGTTTTTTTAATTCCAAATACACAATGAAAATTTGTTTTGACAAGTGAATCATTAATGTTTAAAATATGATAACATTGAAAAATCTTGTCGTTTTTGATGATCAATTGATAAGACGTTTTAACTGTTAGAACTGTATTTTTGAAACTTTAGAAATATGTCCTGATTGGTTTTCATTGACCTTTTCCACTGCATAATGATTTAAGAATATTCCTAAGTTGGTCCTTTTCTTAAAGCAACGTTGGATGTTAAGTGTAAAATTATTATCAGTTGATGTAATTCCCATTCAAGAATTGTTACAATAAATAATAGGTCAAATGTCGATAACCAAAAAACTCTAATTTACATAAGACAAAGACGGAAATGTTTAAATTATTCAAACAAATTGATCTTAAGTTGGGAACATTTAATCACTCTCTAGTTGATCATGTTGATTTTTTTTGTTCTGAAGTAACTTTAGAAAATTTTGTTTAAGAATGTTCCTAAATAGCTTTATGCAAAATAGCCCAGGTTTCTGTTTTTTTAAAAACAGAAACCTGGGATATTTCACATAAAGCTCCCAATACAAAATGAAAAATTGAATTAAAATATGTATCATTAAATTTTAAAAAATATGACAAGTTTAAATATGCGATAAACCCAAATCTAAAATGTGTGATTTTAAGTTTTGTATGAGTATGTCTCGTGTGAATGATTATTCAATTTATATTATACTCACTAGTATATTTAAAGGTTAGGGATTGACAGAGCAGACAAATAAATGACATCAAATTTTCCCAAACGCCACTTTAATTGTTTTAATGACGCTTTCAGAACATTAGTTGCTATCATTTGTTGGCTGTTAACATTTTAAAATAGCTGTATCTGAGTAGAGGAGGCGACAGCTACAAGCTGATTATGTTTCAAAATATGTTTGTTTTTAATGTTGACGAGATATTATGTGACGGTAGTTAAAAAAATGTGATTCTCGTATTAATGACTCATAATATTAATACGATTTCTGTATGATAAATATTGGTAATTTAATGTTTGTTTTCATTAAGAATGTACAATTACATAATTATTTTCATTATTGGTGTGCTTAGCTGTCTATTCATGTTTTCTACTTTCATACTTCAAACATTTTAATGTTTAATAATGTGAAAATGTAGTGTTTTTATTTATATTTGTTCTTAAGTATTCAAATTTGAAATAAAATGAAAAATAACATCAAAAAAGTAACAAGCTCTTATTTTTACGCTATAACCGTTAGGACGTAACCAATATAGTGTTTTGTTTTGTTTTTACTAACATTTGTATGATTCACAGCAAAGCACCAAATTTTTGGATGACTTTAAGATTTATTTCCAACTTTGGCTGGGTTAGAATTAAAGACTCGTGTTATATGCTGTCAAAACATTCGATGATGCTTTAAAATGGTATGAATGTACTCACTGGTCTTAAACTGATTAAATTCGATCCAGGTTGTCATTTAAACCTAGTTTCCATAGCAACCTCACAACCTCTTTAATCAGGAAACAACTTACGCAATATAACTAAAAAACGGGCCAAATGGTCAACTGTGCAGATGTAAAGATTTGTGGACGATAAGAATTCACTGCAATTGCAGGAGTTGGTTCAAAAATTGAATAAGGACATAGAAACAGCTTTAGTATATAGTATTTGTTTTATAATGAATAGAACACTTCATTGGAAGTCGTAATTATAACCGCCTATACTAAAACAGTATTGTACTGTATAGAGCACATACAATAGTAATGATCGGGAGCTACCTCTGGCATCTTGTGCAGCCTCAACATTATATTCTAGTAGGTTGTACATTTAGTTGTCGTCTTCAGGCCTTCCTCCTCCAAGGTGATGGTATTTTTACTTATACAGTATCCTTGTATTAGATTCATCATGATCGTTCATAAAGTCAATTAATACGAATCCAATGTAAATGTTAAATTCCTGTCAGAAAACTCGATCACTCAAGCAAATTAATTATACACTATTTCTTGGTCTTCAGTCATTCGAAGAATTTACTCAAGAATTTGAAATGATGAAGACAACATTTCTGTACCATTTTATTGAGATCATGTATGGGAGCATTGATGAAAAGTACTCATTTTACTAAATGAGATAGATTGACTGTTGATTTTGTTGACTCAAGACAATGTCGGTGTTGTAATTAAACACCGACAATAAAAAAAAAAATCCTATCGTAAATCATGTCCCTTCTAGGGCTTTGTACTTTTTCAACTTTTAACTATGTTATTTTAATTAGTTCAAGGAAGTGTCTGTTTGGTTGTTTTAGGTGTTACGTCAGAAAAATGTGGACGTTTAACTTTTGCCGAATTCTATTGATTTCTGTGAAAAACTGCGTATCACTAATTTCCACAGTATATTTTGAAAAAAAAACACTGACCCAGATCCAAGCTGCCCTACAAATATTTTCTTTGGCCTGTAGGAAAGCATGGACTTGGCCCAGTGTTGCTTTACTGAATTCATTTGTGACCTATCATGTCGAAAGGTACCTTAAGGGTCCCAAAATGAAAATTGATTTTTTGGTCTCATCTGAAAGATTATATTTTAAGCTTTTAAATGACACCTTGCCTTTAGTTATTGGATGTTCGACTGCAGAGTTACATCCAAATTGGTAAAAGGCATCAAGCTGATTCAGAAAACTATAGTTCTGAGTAAATCAAGTTTAAAGTTTCTGTACTGGTAAAACTTGAATGGAGAAAGGATTTGTATCTTGTTTTTTAACAAATTAATCTTATGTTTTTGATGTTGGAGCCTGATTAATATGATAGAGTACACTTCAAAGGTAACGTTTCTGATGACTTAGAAATTCGACCTTGGATGTGATTTTTGACTATGCTCAGCTTCAATGGCCCGTATCTCGTAATTAACTATGCTAGTTTTAAGGTATGATGGGTCACATTTATCAACGATTTCTATATAATACTTTTCTAATACACTAAATTTATCTAAATACATCAAAGAATTAGCTTGCTTTTGTCGTGACAGAGTACCAGTGGTGTTCAATAATGTATAGCATCAATCATAATTACTTCAAATTCAAACGTTACAAATATCGTTAAATTTCCGCATTATGTACTCCTCGGTGATTACTGCCTTAAATATTGAGCCGTTGGCATCTTATCATCAGAAATGATTTTATAATTTGACATTAAAATGCTTCAGTTGATATTTCATCAGATGATTATCGTAGTTACCTTGTGGCATTATTAGATTAAAAACGGCAACATCAATCACAAAAATGATGGGCGTACTGTTTCTCTGTTAGACTGCGGCAACTCTAAAACACGATATGTCTTATGTCTTTTATTTTGTCTATAAAATAGAAAAGGTGATAGCTGATATATTTCTGCCAGAGAAATTCAATGGCTTTCTTTCTTCTTTTCTTTTTTTCGATGTGATGATATGGCAGAAGGCAGCGTCATCCAGGAATTACAGATATTCTTATTACTACTTTTTTCTGAAAATTTTGTAATGTAATAACAAAGAACTTATTTTGACAACAAATGACATAAATGAAACCGACAGTTACTTTATTATTTGGGCAGAGCTTTAATACATGGATCATTTAATCAAAACAAACCCGCAAACCTATATCTCTACAAGCTCTACAAGTGTTACTTCAAATATAATGTAATTAGAGAAATTTTACAACACTAGTAACGAAGACCATTAAGCCTAAGATACGGCGTTGTTTTATTTGCTATAATTAATTATTCTCTACCTTAAATCAATATCTGACATGCTCCCTTATTAGGATTGTACATCAGTTATATTTGTTAACATTGTGTCCATTAATTCAACAAGAAATGAGTGGCATAACCTCACTTAATGAAATTTATACATTTCCATTGCTTAATTAATATAATTAATACTAAAGTCTTTACAGATATGTTAATTGTGAATTATACCTAGAATATTGAATCTCAAACACTTCTCCATGACTAATTTGTATAAGCCAAAGTTGCGTGTGTGTTTCTTTTTAAATCATGGACTTTCGTAAATCATATCCACGTATTGTTCGGGAGGGGTAAGCAGTTTATCAGTTATGCTTGCCTATTTTTACCATAATATGGTCAGTATGTATGTAATAAAAATTGACACACAAATAGTTAATTGGAGTAACATCGACCCAGCCATGTCAAATGATTAATCAAATCAAGGTTAGTAAATGTGTGTGTAACTCCAGCCCCCGTTAGTGAGGCAAGGTTAGTAAATGTGTGTGTAACTACAGCCCCCGTTAATGAGGCAAACTTTTCATGTTACATATAACAATGCATGTAGCAAACGTCATTAGTTGCCCAAATTGACAATGTCGTAGATATACAATCTTTATGCTTGATTCAAAATACATTAAAAGTTTTATTCCCGGTTTAATTTCAAGAAAAGAATCAGATCTAGATATATGAAATATCTGTGTTCCTAGGACCATCTACCGAAAACCTGAGGCTCACCGGTCTTTGAACGCTTTTAATATCTCAGTTTTACCTTTTACTTTACAACATTCTTGTTGTATTAAGAAAAAAAAAGGAATAATACATATTTGGTTTTAGGACATATTTATTCACTATTCAAAAATTTAAGCTAACTACCTAACTGTCTACCTGTCTGCCTCCGTCATCTGCTGACGATTGGCGGCCACATCTGCACATCTTCTTGTTGTCTCCCTCCATCTGTTTCTGTCCTGTGCAGTTCTTTTAGCTTCAGAATACGTTAGACCAGTCCATTCCTTGATGTTGTCAAACCATTGCTTTCTTTGCCTGCCTCTTTTCCTCTTGCCTTCTAATTGACTCTCAATAATTTGTGCTGCTAAAGGGCTCCCGCTTCCACGCAGAATGTGACCGAAATATCCCATTTTGAGGTGGATCACATTTCCGAGGAGTTCTCTTTCGGTGTTTAGTTCTTCAAGGATACTGAGGTTGGTTCTTTTGTCTTTCCAGTTGATCCTAAGCATTTTCCTCCAGAACCACATTTCTGCTGCCATGACACGATTAACATCAGCTTTTAGCAATGTCCAACTTTCTGCACCATAAAGCATAGCACTCCAAACCAGGGTCTTAACCAGTTTCATTTTTAAGCAGGTGGATATGTTCTTATCATTCCAAAGAGTGTGCAAGTCAACCATCCTTTTCTTTGCAATGGCAATTCTAGTCTTTATGTCACTGGTGCAGTAGGCATTTCTGGTCTTTGTGGAACCCAGATATTTGAAGGATTCGACAACTTCAACTGACTGTCCATCAATCTGGATTCTGTTGTCAGAATTAGAGGTGCCATCGCCAGCAACTAGTAGTTTGGTCTTCTTAACGTTAAGATGCAAATTAAGTTTCTTGCCAGCTTTGTTGACTGCATGAGTGAGGTTTTCAATTCCATCTTTGGAAGATTCAATAAGTGCTGTGTCATCGGCATATCTGAGGTTTGAGATGTATCTACCGCCAAAACTTATGCCATGGTGGTCAGCTTCTGCTTCTCTCATCCCACTTTCTGTGTACGTTACAAAGAGGTAAGGTGATAATATGCAGCCCTGTCTTGCCCCTTTTCCAATTTCAAACTCTTCTGTACGTTCACCATTCCATCTGATTTTAGCTCTTTGGTTAACGTAGAGGGATTGGAGTAAAGCAACGATGTGTTTTGGGAAGCCTGTGGCTCACAGAATCGAATGCCTTAGAGTAGTCTATAAACATAATGAAAGCTTGTTGATCAATGGCAATCACCTTCTCGAGTAGAACTTGTAGACACACAAGCATATCTCTGGTCCCTCTTCCTTTTCTGTAGGCAGCCTGATCTTCTGGTTGCTCTTGCTCCAGCTTTTCTTTCATTTTATTGACAATGATCACAAGCTAACTAAAAAGTTTTAAATCTTGAGTCTTTAAACACAACATTCCGATGCCTTTCACAATGCAATATTTTCATTTACAGATAAAACTAGGAATCATTGTTTGTTTTTATCCTTGATTTTTGATCTACTACTGTTTATTTTCGCCCAATATTTTGCCTTTTATTGGTCGAAATAATTGCAAGTGACATATACAACGAAGGTCGTAATCAGTGAAATAGATCCGTAAATTCTCCTCTTACAAGAAACAAAAACCCTTGGAAATTGGTACGGAAAAGCATCTGCTCAGCTGGATGAAGCTGGTTTTCGAAATTTTGTTTTACATCTATCTCTATATTCATGCCTATTTTGAACACATGACATATTACATACCAACAATAGTGAGAGTCAGTTACCTAACACACAAATTTCAAAATCAGATTCTTGTTTAGAATCTTTTTAAATGTAGTTTCACCTGAAAGACAACATTTAACTATACTCTGTAAATCTTGAAGTATGCAACAAGTAGCAGATTAACGCACATAAACCAATATGACCATACGGGGAAGTAAATTAGTCCATATTTCTCAAATCATAACAAGGTACCAAATCTTACTGAATATTCAAATGAATTTATTTACAATGTTTGTCCATGTGTTGTCAAGAAAATTAGCCCAAAATAATACCAAAATTATGAAGAATTCATGTAAAAATATATTAATACGCAGTGATTCGGCCTTAATCAATCATTACTAGTCTCTTGCACAATACAAAACCACTAGTTCACAATGTTGAAGAATACAAGGGATAAGCTATGGATCTTGTAACAGAGTCTGATTTCTTGTTGCATACTTCAAGGTTTATAGAGTATACCAGTTAAAATAAATTAAAATTACGTATTTCAAGTCTACTATTCCTATGAGACTTCAGACCGATAATCAATGATGCAAATATCATACTGATGAGAAAATAATTTTCATCTAATGTTTCTACCATATATGCTGTTTTAACCCGACCTAAATCGAAAATGCATTTAAGTGAAACATGAAGAGCTTTGTAAGTTCAACGTATTTGAAAAATACTTAATTTTGACTACCTTGTGACGCTATATAATAACAAATTGATTAAGTATGCGTCGACAGGGTCATTTTGTTTGAGATCAAAACAGACTACAAATTGTAAATGCGCGAATACGCAATATTTTACGATGGTTATATTGGTATAAATCCTTTCTTTTTTACGATTGCGCTCATTGTTAGGTTGCTAACTAATTGTTTATTTACACATAAAATCCATCATTAAACTACCAACTATACCTTGAAGTGCCAATCAGATTAAGGTCTGCTTAAAGTTCATCAGACTAAACAATATATAGACAAAAGTTGAAAATACGTATTATATTCACTAACTACCTCGTATAGCTAAAAATTACAGACGTTAAAAAAATTATATTAGGAATGCGTGGTTCTAATGGTTTAGTAAAACGTCCTTCAGTTACTTTTTTCGCATATTTGAGCTATTATCCAATTTCACCCTTCACATTCGTTTGAAATTATGTAACTCGAGACCAATGACCAATTGCAATAAATTAGATCGTCTGATCTGATCTGAGATGTAAAACAAGTTCAAGTGTTGGCCCACAAAAAACATATTACGATAAATGTAAACAACACCTAGCTTTGACCAATCTTTGCTGTAACTAGAGATTTGACTCTGTGAGAATCCAGATAAGATGTAAAAGACATCGGATCACATAACAAAAGCCATTAGCGACAAGTAAAGGTATAAGGTAAAAGGGATCGAATATTCTTTGACCGTAAATTCTGACAGTAAAACTTACGTAGTATTTCAAATTACATCAGAAATTCGATCGTTTCCGGCTGGGCGGGGTATACAGAGTTTTAAGTTAAGTACGAATCATTCCTTATTACTCTTAATTGAACAAAACAACAGTACGCCTTTTTTTTTTAATTTTCTATCAAATATGTTTAAAAGCATCCCTTTTATAATCAATATCCTTTTTATAATCAATATCTGGTCAGATCTGTGTTGTAACGAATTTAAAGATAATAGACATGTTTGTTAAAACATCACCAGTTCTTTCAGCTATATATGTCGGATTGTGGTTCTTTATCATTCAATTTGATGACGAGGGTGTGGGGGTTTCATCCCAAATAGATGACGAGGAATTTTCAAATATATAATTTGTAAAATAAGTTGAATAAGATAAAATTACAAGATGTCATCCTTCTAGATCAAAGAATGAGACAGCAGGACTCTGGCAAAACCGTAGAGAAAACGAGTTAAATTGTGTGAATGACATTCCTAATGAATTTCGAATTAACTTAGTGTGGTATGACACAATAGCCCACGAAATAATGTTGCCCTACACTTGTTCTAGCTATATAAATTACGTATCTAACTGAAATATCACAGATGTAAGCAAAGATGTTCTTCCTTTTAAATCACTTAACAAGAGAATCCTTCAGATGGTTCTCGTTATCAATGCTTTAGTATTCAACAAGTTTTTTATACCATTATTAGGAAAATAGTAGCTGTGTCTACTAATTGAAGGGGTAGTCGCAATATAGTGCTAACCCACACCTATTTTTCGACCACCTTTGTTCTGGTTTTGAAACAGATGCATTTAAAACAAGTTTTTACATCATTTTTCAATTAATTTTGGGCAAAACATCTCTGGTTGAGTTTAATAATCACCATAATGTATACTATTTTCAGTAATAACATTGTATTGCTAAGATCTAGCCGTTCAAAAGTCTAAGGGTGGCTAAAAAATCAGACAGTTTGGCTTAGCACTATATTGCCCCTGAATTTTATTCAGCGCCGTAGATTATGTAGAAACACTGGATTTTTTCTGAAATTACTGAATTCATAATCCTTGCATCAAGTACTCTTAGATCTAGCAATTTGAAAAAGAAAAAACTTTGATATCTAGTGTTTCTAGAAACTTAGAAATTGCAATGTGCAAGACCTCGGGGCAATATAGTGCTAACCCTCAATTATAAAAATGAACTGATCACATGGGACTCCAAAATGTGTCAAAATATTTTTATTCGTCCATGTACTTGATCATAATAAACTTTTCGAAAACTATTTTTCATCTTTATAGTCAAAAATTCATTCAAATCAAAACCAGTAGCTTGTGCAAAATGAGGGTTAGGACTATTATATTGCACCCACCCCTTCAATTTTAAAGACCGATAGACACAAGATGTTTTCAGTTGATTTCTTTATTGTTGTTGTGTAAGTATTTCGGATAACGCCCGGTATTTTAAACCAAACTTATTACTTTCTCTGTTCATTAATAACGTTTAGCTTACATTCAATGTTTTATTAAAAGTCTACTGCCCCTACTGACACAAAAGCTGTGACAGGGCCTTCTCTGTTTGTGGTCCTCGTCTGTGGAATAGTTTGCTTCCGATAATAAAGAATATCAGTTCCTCTGCCACTTACAAAAAGTCCCTGAAAACCCACCTTTTTCCTCTTTCTTTTTCTCTTCTATCAAGCGCTTTGTATCCTTTGGTCAAAAGGCGCTATATAAATGTCATTTGTTGTTGTTGTTGTTCACCCACACATCCACACACATAATCAACACTTAACTTTTTCTTATAGCTTACAATGCGTTTTTATTAGAAATGACAAACAAATATTTCAAAATATTCAAACAATGATGTTTAATACCTGAAGATTTTCCCCATTACCTTAAAGTCGGTCATTGATAGGTGTAATGTTAAGGGCTTTGTTTTCAAAAGGGGGTGGATATGCAGATAAACTCGGAGCAAAGGTTTTTTTATATGATAATCGAATGACTTATATTTTGTCTCTAAAGAAATAAATCAATCCTGTATACACACGCGGTCAAAAGTGTTTATACACAAAAATCTTAAACCAGGCATATCTCGAGATTGTTCATCATTTTCGTCATTTTTTCGGTTTTTATATTTTACATATATAGATCTAAAGAACTCAACAGGAATTGAAAATATGTCGTGCTAAACATACTGTATACTTTCTTCAGCACATTCAAAAACGGAGTTTAAACACATAATTGTACATTTGTTGGAAAACCTATAACCTGACAATGTTTTTTTTTCGGTTACACGGTAATAACAAGCATTGAATAATAAACTACATAAGTACATATCAAGAAGTGCGTGTGGTGTATATTTATATGGTCCAGGAAATCGGCCAATTTTATGGTTATGGTTATGTAAAATCAGGGGAAACGTGAATTATTTATATTGGATACATATGGCACCTATAATAACAAACATGTTTTTTTTAAAGAGTCTTGGTCGTTTGATATAATTATTTGGTTTTTGCCCGTTTTTAAGCGTGCGTAAATACTTTTGACCAGGAGTGTATCTTCAAACGTTTATTGACTTTAATTGTTTTAGAAAACGATATAAACATCTCCCTGTTACAGTCATTAAAATCCTACCAAAGTGCACTTGTAGCCGAAGTGTACTTTGCATAATTCAATGAGATTTTGAAACACTTGAGGAGTCAATTGTAGAGTTTGAATCAATTTGTGCTTAGTTAAAATGAAAATTATGAATTTAAAGCCAAAAGAATGTACTTAAATGCAATATTCATATCTCTGAACGCATCAAAATGAACTAATCAAACATCACCAACACTCATGGTATCTCAGTAAGATACTCTAGCGCTCTAAAGTATTTTCGCACAATTAAAACCGTTAAAAAATTAGTGTTTTATATTTAACGACCTATAATCATCAAAGATCCATACTATTATAGGTAACTTGTCTATTCAATATGAATAAATCGATGTTCCTTTTAATATTTGATTTGATTGCTATAAAAATGGCTGATTTCATGGACCATATACAAATACACCACAAGTACTAATCTCATTACTATGTAACTAATCAATTGTTCATAACCTCATTATTATCTTGTAACAGGATAGAATAATTTCAGGTTGGTAAGTTTTAAAACAAATGCGCAGAAATGTATATAAACTCATTTTTGTTTATGTTCAGAGGAAACTAGTAATATGCATTACATGCCATATTACTACTTTCCTCTGAACATAAACAAAAATGAGTTTATGTTCAGAGGAAAGTAGTAATATGCATTACATGCCATATTTTCAAATGCAATAAATACAATTCCGGAATAGTTACTTCGATAATTATACAACATAGATTCTGTCAAAAAATGATGAAAATCGGAAAAACGCCTTTTGAGATATGGCTGAATAAAGGATTTGTGCGGAAATACTTTAGAGCGGCAGTGTATTAGAATCACTCCTTATGAGTGATATCAGCGTATGCCATGAATAAAAACGACTTAAATTCGTTTAAAATATTTGTTCGTGCCTTGTTGTTTTTCATTAATAACAGATTAATTAAAGACCCAAAATATTTGTTAAAGAGATTGCAAGTAATGAATATAGTTGGATACGCAAGGAAATTTTACTTGGCAGTGTTAACAAATTGTTTTCATTTTACATGTGTATCTTGTTCTTTGAATGTACTTTACGTCTAATAAACGAGAACAACATTGATTATCATTGTGAAAGAACAGATTGGACAACCGTTAATGGGCAAACTAATCATTAAATAGACAATATTCGTTAGACTTCAACAAATGTTGCAGGAAAAATAAGAGCCAAAACAATGAACAATATAAACATTATAAAAACGCAATTTTCGGACTTAGATATTTAGACTCTTTTGCATTCTAAACGGAATAGTCCATTGAAAAGATACAAAGCGAGGCAAAACAGAAGCAACACACTTTTTATTGTAAAAGCTGCAAAAATACTATTGACTACGGAATACGGTAGACTTTTTGGGTTGCTACTGTATTCCATAATTAGGTGGAATAATCACAGGTTGATTATATTAATTATTCAAGTTCATCAAATATTGCAAATAAGTTTTTATAATTCCCATTTTGGTCAATACAAACATTAGCACATATAATTTTGAAATAATATGTGACCGCCCAGCTCAAAACAGCAGTAAATGCCAGCTCTTGTCATTTTCACTTTTTTACTCATTTGCCAAGACCATGCTTTAAGGATTAAAATGACACCTTAATGAACTTCACACGATTTCCAGAGGTCAAGTTATGGTTCGTTTTAAAGTTTTCAGGGAGTAAAACGTATAACTGAGATAAATGCGTTCAAAGATTAGTAAGCCGTATATTTTCTGTTGATCGTCTTAAGAATATGCCAATTTATTTCACCTTTCCTATCATTTTATTGAAATGAAACTTTGCTGGTATTTTGTAGTAGGCACTGGGATTGTGAATCTGTCAAAAAATCAATTTCGGCAAATTATGACCTTGACATGTGTTTTCACCTGTAGCGCAAAATGAAGTTTCTGGCATTTACTGCTCATACGGGCTGGAAGGTCACATATGTGAGATTGAGAAATTAGTAAGTAACTAAATTAAGTATGATAAGTGTTCAGCACTTTAAAGAAAATACATTTATTTTAAACAGTAAATCTTCTTGTAAGTATTATCAGTTTTTAATTTGATGCGACTAAAACAACGAATACTTCGTAGGTGCTAGGTAATACAACAAGAAATATTGTTTTCAGGGAAAATAACATTTTTCTTAACTAATTTACTGTCCTCTCAGGATTAACACTTTATCAGAGAAAAGGATGCTTTGTTAAGGCAAAAAAGCCAAATCAATGAACGTACACGCGTTAAAAATAAAAAACATAAAGTCTGTCATAACTTGCATGTATTTTTGATTGCCAAGCGCAATCAACTGTTTTCCTTTTTACATTTCCTAAATTTTCAAGAAATTCGATTACCTGCCAAACGTTCTGTACATATTTTCCGGAGAGAGTTCAATGTTAACAGTGCTAACTATGCATTTCAATATCAGATAGTTTATTAACATTAAGATGCTTTCCTTTCCGTTAAATGTTATCATTGCTGAAAGGTTTTGTATAATTGATCAAAGACATTTCATCTGAACAGTTTGCCATTGCTTAAATTTGTAGATTGCACGTTATGGTTCGTTCCGCTGTTTTAAGTAAAGATAAAAAAGGCAGACTTAGTTCTTATTAAATGGTAGTTATGTCATGTCTTTATCACAAGATTAAAAAGCTTATCTTAACTACTAGTATGATACGTTTATTGATGCATTTTTAATATATTAGGTCGAAACGGGAAGCCAAAAGTCAATATTTACCCTGTATCATGTTGTGCAACAGTGTATTTTTCTTTTCCTTTAAACAATGGAGAGCTAACTGTGGCTATAGTCATCTTTTTTTCTGACACGTGTGCTGGATCTCTAAAGACATTTCTAGTTTAATTTAAAACTTGCCAGTCTTATTCATACGTTGCCTTTTATCCTTATTTTGTTACTACTATTGATATTTTTTCAAGTTAAAAAGAACAATACTTTATATTCTCTACTTAAATTGTGTTTTTAAGAATCGATATAAATAAACGTGACATACACAAAGAAAACTGCAATGAATATTGAGTAGTTACAGAAGTACTTCTCTTACGAGAAACTAAAAAAATAGAAAATCATTGCACAGGAACAACATCTGCTAAGGTGAAAGAAGCTGGATTTGGATTTTGTTTTAAATTTATCTTTATATCCATGTCTGTCAAGATATAAATAATTCATAAGCAATAATGACAGCCAGTTTCCTAAAACACACATTTTAAATAATGTTTTTGTTTGTAGTAGTCTTTTAATTTAATTCTGAGGGAAATTGCTTTAACCTTTGTTGCGAGTTAAAAAATAAATGACTAGTAGTTTACTCTCTCCTGCAGACACCAGTCAGCTACAAAAGTAAATCTATTGAGAAAATAATGTTAAATCTAATTAAAAATATTGTTTTAGATTTGTTGCTAAATAATTCGTTGTCTCAACCAAACCTAAATCAAAAGGCATTAAAGTGAAAGATTAATAGGTTCTTTTTTAACCATTGGAAAGAATTGTTTTAAAATATATTGACAATTCCGAGAGACCAAGTAATTATTAATTAATTCAGTTGGTTTTTACAAAGTTGTTTTACATGTTGCCTCGAGATCAAAGTAGAATACTTTAAGATTAGAAAATATAAATGTGCGAAGAAAATATGTTTTCAAATAAAAACGGAAATCAAATAGTATTCCTAAAATAAAAACATTAACGGTGCTTAAGATTAAAAAGGTAGTTAAAAAATTAATTTGATATTCACAAATAAAAACAAATGCGGATCCAATTCAGGCCTGGTTTAATTAAAAAATATATATTAATTAATAACTATTTGTGGTCAGATCTTTAATACAACGCATTTTCGAGAACAGCAAAAATGTTAGTTAAGAGAATTCCAGTTGAAAATTCACTTTTTCTATTCGATTTCGACAGTCATTTCCGCTGTCTTCCTAAGTAGAATTTGGTGTTTTTTAAGTGAGGGGTAACTTAAGGCATTCTTTCAACTTTGTCATCTGCACCTTAAAGGTAGGTTTTCCGATCTTGTGACAAATGTAACGTACACTTTTTCCATATTGAAATGAAGGGTCATCACCTATATACATAAAGCTATTTTATAGTTTCATTCGCATACCTTGAGCCAAATAAATGCTGCAGGCAAAAATAAATCTTGTTATCAAAATATTCCAGTAATTCGGCATTATTTTGACCATATGTCTTCGGTAAGAACATAATATGGGCATGAAACTGTACAGGGGTTATATGAATAATATGTCCTTTCATGTGGTATATATAAAAAATCACCGATTTGATTTTTGTGAGTGGAAATGTTGGAATACCCCTTTAAATGAGGTAAGATATTACATTTTTAATGTTTATAAGAAGAGGTATATTTTACCCTTCATTTTACCAATATAAAATAAATTCGTTCAACCTGTCTCGTATAGTGGTTGCTGTATCTTAATTTAGAAGTGATTAATGAGACCAGTATCTACGTCTCTGTGGATAATATCTTTAATGTTTATTTTGTAAAGAGAAACCTTGAAACAAAATACAAAGACATATAATATGTTGTTATTTCTCTCTTTACTAATGCAAGAACGTCATTAATTTGTTCAAAAAAGACTTCAAGTATACTACAAGCGATGTTCTACTTCTTTCAAATCACTCGACTACCAATTGACATTTATTTTTACATTTCAATGTTCTGAATACAAGTTAATAAAAAATACTTCAATTTCTAATAGATTATTTGCAAAGTGATTTGCATATCCTTGTTTACTATCAATATTGGTGTTTTTAAGTGTTTTTCAGTAGAGAGGATTAATGAAGATTGATTATTTTCCTCTAAGAGTTTTCACCAAAACGTGACAAATTGATCAAGCAAAAATGTAGGTAGATGCTTGTTGATTTTTCTCAGTAATGTTGGTCGTTTTTAGATGTAATGGATTAGTCTTTTACTAGTTCAATTTATAAATAAATAATCATTTAATTATGAGAAGTATACCAATGACAATAATTTTATTGCTCACCATGTGTCTCCCACATTTGTTTTAGCATGCGATATATTTTCCTAGATCAATGTCTGAGTGACTTACATCTATCCCATCAAAATGCCATTGAACTATGATTTAAAAATATGAAAAGTTTGATCAGCGAAATACAATACTTAGCAAAGGAATTATTCAAATCTCTTAGTTTACACACGGTTAATGCTTCATGATTATTATCGTAGGAGGTTGTTGTATTACCACTTTTGCTAGAGAAAAATGTAAGAGAGCTGCAACCTATGGGAATAATATATATTTTTCTGTTCTGCTTTGTTCTGTACAATAACAGTTCTCATAATCTACAGACGAAGTGAGAGATTGATACTTGAAGTTGTCAAGCATCAAGATATTTTAACGATCTTTTACAAATTCCTTTACGTCATGGATACTTTAGAGCAACGGATTTTATTGTCTACAAGATATGATAAAAGACAGCATTCACTTGCACCACGTACGACATATCATGAACGTAAACAATAAGAAAATGTGTGGTCGTCTCATAAATCCGGTCTTATTAGTCCTAGCAATCATAAATACATTAAACTTTATACTACGAGTTCTACAAATCAAACCCACCACGAAATATATAATCATTATTCATTCAAAAATGCATTAATTAGTGGAAGTGTACATGGTATTAAATAGTACGTTGAATAGAATTAAAATACACATACATTTAGAGGCAAGGGGACCAATGTTTCTCTAACCACGGATTACCTAGCTATAACCGTGTTGTTCAATGATCAAGTGTATAACCACTGGGGACATTTTATCATTGACTGAATAAAACAGGATGGTTTCTTTTCCGTAACATGTTATCTTTACTGCAGGGTTTTGAATATGTAATCAAGGATATTCCATTTGAATAGTTTTCAATGCAGCATATCGTATATATAATGTTATCGAGATGTTCCTTTAAGTAGCTGAGGAATGGTCTATAACACCCACTTATATTCTAACATTTAAGCCTTTATCTCAACTCAGTAATGAGGTCCTTAACTCCTACACCCCATCTCTCTTATAAGGTCCGTTAACTCACTATCATTCTTCATGAACTTTCTCCCCTATCAAAGAAAATTAATTAATCCAATGACGTCATGTTGCCAAGGAAAGGAATGATTGACTGGCCTCAGGAGTGAGGATGTAGGCAGGCCTCACGATGGAGAAAAATGCTGTAGCCCCATGTCAGAATGGTAGACTGAATTTTTGTGAACTGACAGTTTATTTCATGTCCTAATCAACAAGAATTTAACGTTATGATAAGACTTGTAGTACATTTCAGATGTACATTCAAGGAATTTTATAACACAAACTAAAATTGTATCTATCGTATCTTCAAGGCTTTTTTGTTTTGTAATTGTCCGAAATATTTTGAAATTTAACCCCCCCCCCAAAAAAAAAAAAAAAAAAAAACATACGTCATTAATGAGTATAATTAACAATCAAACACGACCTTCTAACTATTAGGCCTACCGTAACAAAAATAAATGTATTTACCGTACATACAATAGCGTAAATATAGTTAGCTTTCGATTTGGATGACGAATGGTTCTACGACGGTGAAATTGACAATTCAACTCGTCTTAAGTTGCGCCAATGGTCTGAATGCATGCGCTGACATAAGTGAATTGTTCAAATCGAAAGCTCCCGTTTGTATAAATCAAAGCAAACACACCCACCAAAACTTGAACTTGGTATCTTTTATGCCATTCGCAATTCGTTATAACCATAATAAAGTGTTATAACAATCAGATGCGTACAAATCACGCGAAATGCCAAACATGTAAAGTACTTTAACCTTAGACATCAGGTGAACTATGCTGTTGTTCCAAACTACTTCAATACCACGATAATTACCTAACATTAATTGAACAGTATTAGTAAGTTTAGAAAATAGTAAAAAAAAACCCAGCATGTAATCTAAATGAGTTTTCATTACTTTGGAGACATTTCGCTTGTAAGGATGATCCTTAAACGTTGGTGTATATATCCATTATCTAATGAAGAATATATATACAAACGAGGGGCCTGGATTATCTGTCAGGGTTTTAGTACAATGTTCAAAAATCTTCTATAACACGTGTATCAAAAAAAAATGTGCACGGATTAAAACTGATTTTGACCTTGATAAAGGCACCAAATCATAATTTACTTGTTATTGTAGTAAAGCAAATTTAATA
>JXSR01S021004.1:30386-41518 GCA_000969725.1 Ophiothrix spiculata
CAGCTGGAAGATGTTATTTTACATTTTAGTTCTATATCCAGGTTTGTTTTTGAAGCCAAGATAAATATTAATATAAAAGCAATGGTGATGGTCAGTTTGCTATACAAACATTTAAAATTCTTAATTATATATTTTGTTCAGTATAATTATTATTGTAACACTTAACTTATGATGAAAGTTGAACTAAAACATTATGATGCAGTTGACTGTTTTTCGTAGACTTCAGTGCAGTCATTAATTATGCAAATGTATATCTAATGAGAACATGATTGATTATCGATAAATGTTTCTACCGTTTCTGTTGTATCAGCCCGACCTAAATAAAAAATAAAACAATAAATGAAACATAAACAGTTCCATAATTTCATCTCATTCAAGTAATTTTCAATTAATTCAACCCGATTATATAAAATTGTTCTGTATATTATTTGAAAGTATGATAATGAAAGTAAAGAAAAGAAAAAATACAACAACGCAATACAATCATGTTTGACCCTGTACAATTGCACTAGAGACTCTATCAAATAAATAACAGAAATAAACAGGAACAGAACACAAATGGTATTTTCATAACAAAAATACACGGTATTATAACAAAATATGTTTTAAGTAAGAAAATCAACTTTTTTGTTTTCTGCATAAAATAGATAACAAAAACATACAGAAATATTCAAATGAATAATGTTAAATGATTTACCTTATATTGATATTATTCCGTGATATTTTAAAGTACGATATAGATATATATTATTATAATAAGAAAATCAAGTGCTATAAAATCAAAACAAAATCACATACAAGCAACAAGCAATATCTACTTGTTTATTGTTAACAGTACCAGAAAACTGTTTTATCAAGGGAAATCGTTTTTACAACAAAAGCAATATCAATGAATGTGGTGCATACCGAATTGGTTCTCTGATGCAGGTTGATTAATATCCAAGATGTCATCATGTGGCATACTTAAGCACACCTTAGGGCACAATCTGTCTACGATAAGACTGTATCACTGCTTGAACAAGAAAAGTATTTCCTGTTCAATCAAACACTACTGTTTGTTTTATATTTTTTTCTTATTCCAATTTCAAATTATTTTACTATCATCTATAATACATGAACGACATAATATTTGTCATTCACAAAAATAACTGGACAACTACAAAGCAATATTTGTGACTCATTAATCATTAAAAGAACCAAATGACACGTCTGATTTTGTCTAAATCATATTTGTTAATGAAGAAATTTGCTCGGGATATAATACCTGTGTATGTCTGTAAAATTTGTTAAAATGATTTATCTTTATAACTATCGTAACACATTTGTTCATAGTATATGATTAGATACAGAGTATCCACGAATGATTTATACCCGGTTTCATCAAAATATCATGCTTCATTGCTTTGTGTGATGACGTTATTAAAAATTGATGCAAACGTGGCTTTGATCTGTACAAATACAGGTATAAAGTTTGTAAAGTGTAATGAATACAACTCGACCAAATTCAAATATTCTTTCTTTGCTTTTGTAATTTTCTAATATCAACAAAAAACATTACCTTGCAGACTTCTGAATCTATTGCTACTCAGATTAGCGAGATAGACTAAATCAGATATAGAGCGGGACTCCATTTTGGCGGGAAAGTTGATGAATCACAGTTCTGTTGATTAACATACTTCCCCGTGTTGAGGTTTCTGTCGACAAATACTGGTTCTAATATTGAGTTGTTACCCATAATATCAATTTAAACTAACTTCCGGTTTTAATTAGCAATGTCAAAGTTGTAAGTTTATCAAATGTATACATTTTCTAGGTTTGTTTCCCTTAGGCGCGTACATGTAAAATCTTACAGTATTTGTACTGGTTATTGTAAAGCTGTTCAACCGTAACCAAAATCGTCATTTCTTTTTTTAAGGACACCCTTTATATCCAATATCCACCACAGTCAATAAATAAAACCTAAATTATATTTCACATTTTAACTTTAGATAAGTAAAGGGTGTCAGTTTAATTTAATTGTTTAAATTCGACAATTTCTCTGATTACAAATTTACAATTCGCAAAATATACCCTGTTTGGAAAAATCTCTATAACTTTCCACAGGAACATGCAATTTGAAAAAATCCAAATTCTTCAGAAACGTAAAGACATGTTTAATTTGAAAATTAACACGATTTGAACAAAACATTGACCAGTGCTCCGCAAAAAAAAAAATCCGATAGCCGGGTATAAATCATTCGTGGACACTCTGTATGTGGGCTAGAATTGACCATTATTGAGATTATAAACCAAAACATTTGTAGTTCCGTTAAATTGTGATGTTTCACTTCTCACCAATGACCAGTTGACACCATACAGCTTTTACATTAATCTGTATCAAATTAAATTCCCGGTAACCGATCGGGGCAAAATTTTGCTACACATTGTGACGTTTTGGTACCAATGTGAACGATAGGATGACGATAGAGGTATTATAAAATCCGAACACGAAACAACTCAGCCAACAGGTTCGAACACTGACACAAGTTGTTCTGTGTTATATTTCCGAACTTTTTCTCTATCTTTATCTTTCATTAGCTTAAAAATAGTGGATAATATTATATTAGTTGTAACACATCTTTCAGTATTACATATTATACCTTAAAGTGCAAACCCATTTCAGACCTGGTTTAGATATCTCCTCGACCTGATTTATTTGTAGACTACAGTTGTAAAGACGTATTATATTCACTAACTACCTCTGAGCAAAACATTGCAGACGCAACAAATTTCATTTGGAATGCATAGGTTCTCATGTTTTGGTCATACTTTCTCCAATTTCTATTTTTGTTACGCATGTATGAGCTATAGTCCAATTTCACCTTTTACATTATTCCTTGAAGTTACGAAACTCGACACGAGTGACCATTCGTGCCTGACTTAAGTTGCAGTAAGTATTATCGGCATGTCTAATCTTGGGGTAAAACAAGACCGTTTGGTCAAGTGTCGCCCCACAAAAATATATTACGATAAAAAACGCCTATCCTGGACAAATCTGTGCCTGTAACTTAATATATGGCCCTTGAGGGATTTAAGCAGGATGTAAAAGATCATATAACAAAAGCCATTAGCGTCAGTTTAAGGTATTATCTAAAGTTAAATGGATCGAATACTCTTGATCATAAATTCTGACTGTAAAACCAAGCCAGTACTATTAATTACAACAGATATTTGATCGTATCTATTTAAGGATATATACCTTTAAATCAAGTTGTATATTACTCTTTTCTGAACAACACTAAGGCAAGCAGACATACTTTTATTAACTGATTTGAAGTTTTATTAAGATAATTCCTGTTTCACACTCACTTGCCTTCCATAAGATTTCATTAGTCATTGTTTCTGGCTCCATCAATCGTTGTGAATTTAGATGTTGTTTGATTAAGAGGGATGACAGGGGGACCTTTCATCTTTGACATCTACTTCCAAAAAGGGATAATACGTTCTAAAAACAGAAGTATTTCTACTCTGAATTTTATCAATAAAGATAAGAATAAACTCATTTTGAACGATTCTATATTGTGGTTGGTGTATCCTAATTAAGAAGAACTTCATTCGACCAGAATCTACTTTTTTGGAAATAAGTGGTTTTTATATCCAATTTTGTTTTTTATTGTCCCGTCTTAACATAGTAAAGGAAGAGCCATACCATTCATGTTTCTGTGTGCCGTCCGACCCAGAAACCTTGTGACATAAAGTGTCATGGGATAAACTCGTTCTTGCTTTTGGGGTGTGGTCAAGATCAAAGGGTCATTTGAGATAAAGTCTCAAATGTGTTCAAAAAGATGACCTGAGGTTATCCGATGGCATGTCAATAACCGTTGACCTTACATAGATTAAACTTGAACAACGGATAATTCTTTACCCATGGTCAAGGTCAAGGTCAATTCAAGGTCAACAATTTTACATTTTGTCCCCCTAGGTCATTTCAAGGTTATGGATATAACGTAGGAACCCTTGACCCTACATGGACCAAGCTTATGCTATGAATAGCCCTTAGCCCTTGGTCAAGAAAAGGTTAAATGGTTATTTGAGATCAAATCATAATTTACAGTCAAATCCTACAAATAATCAGTAAGTAACCCTGAGATACCCAAGTTCTTCGATAACACTGCAATAAGTATTTAATCCGTGTCCCACATGTTTCCTCTACAAAGTTAAAACGCAGTATGAAACACAGTATGTGCATTCATAAAGGAAAAAAGGAAGTAGCTTGCAATATGTTTGCAATACACATACTGCGTTTATCAGTAAGGTGATCATATTTGGATAATAAATCTGACTGCTGAATTCCTTTACGAACCGCCACCAGGTGAGACGTTTTTTTAGCGAATCAACGGTTACCTTGCTTGTGAATAAAAAATATTGGCGGTGACACGCAATTATCAAAAATATGCTGTTTTTATCTCATGTTTTGCAAGAACGTCATTGATTTGTACAAAGTAGACTTATCTTATTGGCAAAGAAAATACTTCAAACAGGGTCTTACTCCTTCTAAATCACTTTACCGTCAATTGACATTTAATTTTTACATTTAAATATTATGAATACAAGTTAATGCTTCAAAAACAATAGAGAATTTGTAAGCATACATTTAAGAGGACAACAGATTGCTTATTGTCAAAGAGATGCTGCTGCAATTGAAGAAGAACCAGGTTTTGAGATAAACGGGAGGACTCATTGACAATGCGAGGAACCAGACTCTCGGCACATTGTTTGACAAGCTCAGTCGGAAGTGGGTCCAAGATGCAATTTTTATTGAACATTTTTTCGACATCTCTTTCCCACCATGATTCAGTAGTAATCTAATTGATTTTTGTCTGTTTTCCATAATTAACACACTCCCTTCTTTCTACCCGTACAGGCCCAAAGCGTTCCCTGTCATGGTCAAAAATATCAAATTAATTAAGAAAAAACATACCTTTGGATATTCCTAGTGGAAGAAAGTAAATCGTTGTTAGATGTAGTGTATTTGTTTCTCAATCTTTATATATAAAATTTGAATACAAAATAAATTGGGGTAAATGTTAAATTTCCCTCATCCAATAGAAAGATAATCATATTCTGCCTCTAAAGTCAACGATTGTAATGCTTTTGTAAGCTTCTGTTTAATGTGTTGTAAAAAGCACTTAATGGATATTTAATGATTTCGGAACGTCTCGTTTTCATGAAATAAAAACAAAATGAAAATCAGAACCCTAAAGCATCTGCTCAGGTGTAAGACTGTTGTTCTCTGCTTTCAACATCGAGTTCTACTTTCTTATGTAAAATAAACATTAAAACTTGAGTTAATAGCATCTACTTTACCTGAAAGAAGATATCAAAATAGAATTATTGCAATGCAGATATCATGAGATTGTTTTCAGTCACGTTTGTTTACACCATCTTTGATGCTTCATGTTTGATCATATATCTTCATGTTCGTGCTAGAAAGATGTATTGCAATAGCTGCCCTTATTTAACACCTTGTCACAAGAATATAAAAAATCCCTCACAATTTCCCTGTCTTATGCTAGGCGCCCTTGAAGTAATTCTTAAGATGACACCGGGAGCGTGGCCGAGTGGTTAGAGCGTTGTACTCATAATCAAATGCATTCGTCTGTCGTGGGGTCGAGTCCCGGTCTCGGCTCTCGGTACGTCTCCTTGTTTCCTTAAGCAAGAAACTTTGCTCTACTTGCTTCGTGCTTTGGAGGGCACGTAAAGCCGTCGGTCCCATCTGAAGTGTTCCTGACTATCTGTCGGATGTAAAAGAACGTCACGGGCTAGGCTACGCCCGTTCGAAATAAGAGTAGGGGAACCTTCCACGGCAACCGTGACCGTATGTCAAACAAAATACGTCATCTACTCTAGGACCAGAGTGCATAGTCACTACACCTTCAAAAATATATCATCTCTCTAGGACCAGAGAGCTCATCTAGATGCTGAAAAGGCTTTGATGAGAATAATCGTAGAAGTATAAGTCACTTGAAGAACCATTTAAAAAGAGCCTCTAACCCAAGACTGGAGTTGACAGGTATTGCAGATACAACTTTCTTGCACTCACATTACGATATGAGCTAGTCTCTTCTTTGTTCAGTTTATAAATAAGAATTATGAAGTATTCCTTGAAATATCTCTGTCAGGTTTTTTATATTGTCCTACTTCTGTAGAAACGCAATTTACTCAACCAAAATACTAAAATACTAAAAATTAACAATATCATGTTTTAATAGTGCAGCATGCTTCTAAAGACAAAATAATACAATTATTTGACAACATCTTTATACACAAGGTTAGGGGTGGTTTTTTATTTTTGGTCAATTGGGTCTGTGGCTATATTCAAAACTAACCCTAGATTTTATTTGTCAATCACAAATATGTCCTTGCAAAACTATGAATTAGGATTTCCCTTCTTATATTCCATATAGTTTAGATATCACTGGTACCAGTACGCCCAAAAGCCACAATATTTATAATGCATGTCCACTGCTGGGTTTCCATAGTTAGCAGTTCAAATTTGTATAAAATAACAGCTATTGCAGATACATACCCCAGTCATTCATATTTACTTTTTACATACTACTACTACTAGAAAATAATAATAATAACGCCATTCTTATAAGTGTAAAGACATCTCAGTACGCTTTACATTATTATTACGCTGTTATTGGAATTCGTCGCAAACATTTCACCTCAACTAGAACCTTATGACGCCGACCTATCAAAACTTGGATTGTTATTTTCCCCAAACAGCCCCTTGGTGCGCATGGGTCGACAAAGCAATCGATATCAAATGTCTTGCCATAGGATATAACCCGTTTGGCCTTAGCGGGGCTCGAACTCTTGAACTTATAATTTAGAATCCTGCGCTATTTCACTAGACGATATGAGCTTCTTGTTTACATGTTTAACCAAAGTCAATCTATATAAATTATGTGCTTTATCAAGATTGTACCAGTTGCTAAGTTTAAGGTAATTAATTGACATTGACTCTTTTCAGATAAAACTCCTCATGATTTCTCTTGAGATGGTTAAATACAACGACTATGTCAGTTTGATATTTTTGTTTTATTCCAGAACGGAAAAAACCTAAATGGGTAAAATAAATCAGTATAAATTCGTTATGCAATAATTGTTATTAACAACTCAGAAAATATAACTGCATGTTTTAACATGACTAGACACAAGAAATACACATTGATCCATTTTAATAGCATTTTAACGTTAACTGTAAGTATGTCGATTTATAATGAAAATATCGGGAAACTTATGTTACTTTTAGTTAGATTTGATAGGTAATCTTGTTAAGTTTTCTCATGAAGGCCTACTGCTAGGGGGCAATAACACAAATGGATCAAAAACGTAATTTTGATTTGTCAACGTCTAGGCCAAGGTCACTTCACTACCTATCTGTAATAGAATGATAAGCAAGCCAAAAAGTTAATGATCCTTCAACACCCCTTTTTGTGGTGAACGTTAATAGTCCCTGGTGGTATATGACATTTGAAAAAAATCTTTAAAGATCTTTAAGATGTTTGCTATGAAAGTAATAGTTATGATATTTTAATCGAATTCCATACGTTTTAAGCATGGGACATCGAATTTTCAGGAAATCTAACATGATATTACAAGATGCGATAAATTAACGTTTTTGCTTTATGCCATTCGTTTGATGAAATTTTGATAATAAAATACGTGACTGGTGCTTCTAAATGATTCAAATAACGAAGCTAATAAATTTTACTGATTTGTGCTATGTTATAATGGTTACCGTTTCTAACATTGACATTTCAAGGGAAGTGTGTAAGGAACGTTTGACAGTTAATCGAATTCTTCAAGAATAATAGGGAATGTAAAAAGGAAACAGTTTAATGTTCCTGGCATTCCAAATAACAAGCAAGTAATGAGAGAATTACACGTTGTTTTCTCAACGGCTGTGGATTCATTGATTGTGGCTTCTTGTACGTAGTGAAAGTATTACCTAATTATTGTCCAATCAGACTTATCACCAGCGGCGACGGTTAATCATTTGAGCATGAAGTTATTTTGGGTAAAATGTTTGTATTACCACAAGGAATATGTTATATCTCATACAGCATTTGTAAATACATATGGTAGTTGTTATTTGTTTGCATTGATACAAAGATACATATAATAGTAAGTGGAGGATCTCCTTCTTACATAATTTTTTTTCTGGAGCGATAGTATAAGTAACATCATGCGTGTATGGCCATATGCGTGTCTCCGGAGAAAAAAGAGCCTAGCGATCTTTGCGAGAATGATTGAGGTGGGGGGGGGGGAAGGACGTTGCTTATTTTTACGGGGATCGCGTTACTCATTTTACGTTTTTACAAGTTTATTTTGAACCATAACTTTTTAACAAAGTGCTTAAAGGTTGAATTTTAAGCACTTTATTAAAATAAAAGTATACATTACCAGAAAGGAATTTTTACACGGAACATGATGGTGATGTTGATATTTGACCAAAAATCACAGTTTTTGAGAAAATCATAAAAAACTAAAATTTTTGGCCATTTGGGCTTCCATCTAAGCTGAAAATAACAGTTTTTTATAAAAGTGATTTTTGAATGGGCATTTTAATCTAAAACATCCACTCAGATGTTGCGTCATTTTTATTTTTTAGAATTTTTGCCATTTTTTTTACTTATTTTCATGCCAAATAAGGTCCAAAATTTACTTTTTTCCATTTGGTCATTTTGGCTCGGGGTTCTAACTTAGAATACCATTCTTCGTTTAAAACGAAATATATCATTTGTTTTTACAGTATAACACTCGTCCTTTTCCTCAGCTCATTAATACACACATTCAGACACATAATTAATTGGCACATGAACTGTCAAAATTTGCTATAGACCTATCCATATCAAAATATTTATATTGCAGAGTGTTATTAGAAATAAAACTATACGATATTATGTACTATTGATGCTGTGATCTAGTTAACACTGCATATCTAGTCTCACTGTAGTTCGTTAAGGTAGGTCCAGTAACAAATTTATTCTTTTACCCATGCTTACTACTTCTGGATTACTGAGAACATTCATTCATTTTTTTACCTACATGTTACTTTTCAATATGTCTCACCAATTTTAAGTGACCTATTTATTACTTTATTAGTTAGATTTTCCAAGACTACCTCTCAAATATCCAATTAACTTACATCATTGTCATTGAACTGTGATATAAAGTTTGTTCAGCGAAATACAATATTAACCATAGGAATGATGTAATTTAAACCTGATAGTTTATACAGGGTTAGTGCATCAGGATTATATTCTCAGGGGAGTATTTTATTACCACTTGAATTTTACTTGAATATATTTATACAGGGTGGATCAAAAAACTGAGAACCCAAGTTCAAGGTAACTTTTTAGACAGTAATTGGAGCTCAATCAACTCGAATTTATAAAGGTATTGCAGTCAATTTCTTTTAAACAATCCCTGAAAGGTTTTTGCAGTTTACATCATTAGCTCTTAAGCTACAGCTCTTTATGTAAACCGTCCTTCAAAGTTGCTTGTCCACGAGACCTTTCTTCGTTTTTGTCTTCAATCTGTTCCCCCTGACCTGCACCGTATTTGGTTCCACAGGTTAAATAGGATAATAAAATACTTAACTGGTGCTTCTAAATGATTCGAATAACGAAGCTAATAAATTGTATACGTTTTCACGGTTCAGATATAAATATACTAACTGATTTTTGCTATGTTATAATGGTTACCGTTTCTAACATTGACATTTTCATGGAAGTGTGTAAGGAACGTTTGACAGATAATCGAAATCTTCAAGAATAATAGGGAATGTAAAAAAGAAACAGTTTATTGTTCCTGGCATTCCAAATAACATGCGAGTAATGAGATAATTACACGTTGTTTTCTCAAAGGATGTAGGTTCATTGATTGTGGCTTCTTGTACGTAGTAAGAGTATTACTTAATTATTATCCAATCAGACTTATCACCAGCGGCGACGGTTGGTTAATCCTTTGAGCATGAAGTTATTTTGGGTAAAATGTTTGTATTGCTACAAAGAATATGTTATATCTCATACCGCATTTGTAAATACATAGAGTAGTTGTTATTTGTTTGCATTGATACAAAGATACAGATTATACTAAGTGGAGGATCTCCTGCTTACATAATATTTTCTGGAGCAATAGTATAAGTAATATGCTGCGTGTATGGCCATATGCATATTTACCAGAACTATTTTTCTGAGGTCTGTATATGGTAAACAATTTCACCGGTGAGCCATATGTTGGGAAAATGGTAGCATCGAGACATTCAAACGATTTAAAGTTATAACGTTTTCCTTGCTTTGTTTTAAACCCCTTCTTAATGATATAACACACACACCACCAGTGCGACCTATTCTGGGAAGGTGATATAGATCAAAGTCTAGCAGGGCCTTTCTGAGGGTAGTAAGAGCGCGCAAATCCCGATGATCTCCGCAGAGCCATGTTTCTGTAATTGCAAGAATGTATATCTTTCTAGATATCACAAGATCAATAATAGATGCAGTTTTAGACCGTATCGCTTAAGCATTCCATATTGCAAATCGAGTAGCTTTATCCGACTCAAGTGGAACAAAGTTAAATTTTCTTAGATTATGTGTATTCCGCAGTGGTTCTGGTCGGGGGTCTATGTGAAACAACAACAGATATTGGACGTTGCATATTTCCACCAGCCCGAGTCAAGAGCTCTCTGATAGTACTGCCACCGGCGCAAATATCTATTATCTATATTTTAAGATTTTTTTCTACAAAATATTTTAAAAGAAAGTCATCAATATGATAAGTACATACTGCTTATCATCTGTAAGCTGGGTAAACTTGCAGTGTAAAGCAGCTACATGACCTATTGAGTAATAACTCTATTGAAAACGAACTGGAACATTGTATACAATAATTGGTAGATTTTAACGGGTTCGCCGTCGGACAAGTTTTGAACTGTCAAGCTTTCGTCAGGAGTAGCTCTGACTTCTTCAGGACAAATATTATTATAAAGACATGTGGGCCGTCACTTCCCACTGATGACTCACATGAGCCATTCACTGAAGGCTGCCCCTTGCCAACAGTGTTGAAAGCAGATCACCTCT
>JXSR01S021004.1:43783-68831 GCA_000969725.1 Ophiothrix spiculata
ATGTGAGTCATCAGTGGGAAGTGACGGCCCACATGTCTTTATAATAATATTTGTCCTGAAGAAGTCAGAGCTACTCCTGACGAAAGCTTGACAGTTCAAAACTTGTCCGACGGCGAACCCGTTAAAATCTACCAATTGTTATGAATTCCCGTCGTAAAAGCCTTTCTCAAAATTGTATACAATGCAAGCTCGTGATAAGGCAGAATAAATCCATTTAAAAGCCATCCATAAATTTATGACTTTGTTGATATAACCTCATGATTTGAATTTCCAAGCCAATTCAGTTAGTTGTATAAGAATTTGACCAACCACTTATTTTGGTATGCTCGTGAATGATTCATGGTTACATGTAAGGTGCATAATTTAAAACATTTTATGGTGTAATGAAATGGTAACAAGTTAACTCTCCAGAACTGTTTAAAGTGACACCTTTTTGTTTCATAACCTTCGGAGACAGACGCAAAAATAAAATAAGTTAGTTTTACAAATGTTTAATCCTAGATTTCTTTGCATCTTGCTCTAAGGCTCGGGTTCTAACTTAGGGCGTGTTCACAAAGAGAAATGTGGTCATAACTATACCGTATTCTCGCTCGTGAGCCACTCATGACCAAATTATCAGTGTGAACGCAATTTTAGAAAGTGTCTCGCTCGTGACCAAAAGTGTGGCCATTAGTTTTAACGCGCAAGTCGTGTCCCAGTGTGAACGAAGCTGTCTCGCTCACGAGCAAGAATATAGTCATGACCAAATTATGTGTGAACACGCCCTTAGAATACCATTCCTCGTTCAAAACGAAATCTACCATTTGTTTTTACCGTATAACACTCGTCCTTTTCCTCAGCTCATTAAAAACACACATTCAGACACATAATAAATTGGCACACGAACTGTCAAAATTTGCTCTAGACCTATCTGTGAATATTGTAGAGTATCCGATATAATATGTACTATTGATGCTGTGATCTAAGACAACTTAAAGCAATACTATAAGATTTTGATCAAAAATGGTTTTTAGTAAAAAGTAAAAAATAGCATAAAATGAAGGAATGTGATTATCTTAAAGCTTTTTTAAATGTATTTTGTGAAAAAAACTTGTTTTGCCACCAAAAAATGGATAAAAAGCACATGCCTGCTTTCCAATTCCTACACTCTTAGAAGGCCTGGATCAAATATACGAGTAGTTTTCCGGATCATTTTATTTTGATCACTTTTGATCCAACGTGGATCGTTTTGATCCTTTTTCGGATCAATATATACAAATGGATCAAATTCACCAGGATCATTTTTGATCCGAATTTAGGATCATTTTATTTTGATCCTTTTTGATTACAATATCAAAGTTTTGATCCGTATTTCTGGATTACTTTGATACGGAAAGGATGAGCTCATATTTGATACCGCGTTTGGATCTAACGTGATATTTTGTTTCATATTTGAGTACACCCCATATCCACTACATAGCCGGGAATGTATACAATGGTATAAATACGATGATTTCATCACACTTGATAACTGCCTGTTCCTCGGCCGAGTGGTTAGAGCGTTGGTCTCGTAATTACATGGTGTACATGCGGCGTGGGTTCAAACCCTGCTAGGGTCACTTCAGTGACATGTTTTTAGGCAGATCTTTTTTATAAGAAATATTTGATCCTTTTTTCGGATCAAGAATTGTGATCCTTATTTTTGGATCACTTTGATCCTTAAAGGGTAAGCTCATATTTGATACCTAAAAAGGATCAAAATTGATCCTTTATGTCTCATATTTGATCCTTCCTTTCTAAGAGTGTATACTTTCGGGATCCCGAATTTAATTCAACAAATGGTCATAAGAGAAAAAGTAAGCATCTTTGAGCCAAATCGTTTGGAGGGTATTCATATCTACCCGAAACAAACCCAAAAGCCCCGAAAATCATTATAGGTCATGGGTGACAGGGGGCGCCTCATTTTAACACTTTATAGTAACAGTTAACGCTACTTATTTAGTCTCACTGTAGTTTGCTAAGGTAGGTCCAGTAACAGATTTATTATTTTACCCATGTTTGCTACTTCTGGATTACTGAGAACATTCATTCATTTTTTACCTACATGTTACTTTTAAAAAGGTTTCATTGATTTTAAGCGACCTATATATTAATTACTTTATTTGTTAGATTTTCCAAGACTACCTCTCAAATATCCAAGAAAAATACATAATTGTCATTGAACTGCGATTTAAAGTTTGTTCAGCGAAATACGATATTAACCATAGGAATGGTGTAATATAAACCTGATAGTTTATATAGGGGTTAGTGCATCAGGATTATATTCTCAGGGGAGTATTTTATTACCACTTGAATTTTGCTTGAATGTGATTTTATATAATAGTTTCAAAATAAATCGTTTAGTTGACAGCAACTGATTTATTTGTATTCTGATATGTATTATACTGTACTGTTCTTATTTTGAACTTATTTTATACTTCTTATATTATTTGCTCCTCAGCAAATGGCAATGAACAATTTATAATTATTGTCAATATTTCGCAAGAGTAAAAATTAATTCATCATCGCTGATTTTATAGCACACGGTTAATAACATCTAAGTCAGAAAGAAAATTTATTTTGAACAGATGTATTTTGATGAGCAGCAAAGTGTTCAAGCATTCGATATGCTTGTTTACGTTGATGAGATACCACCTAATAAATCTAAACTCTCCGATATATTGACTTTCATTATGTGCATAAATTCTCACTAAAAAATAATCTTCTGAGATATGTCCTGTGGCGCTTATAAAATGTAAGTAATCTAAATTTATTTACGAGTGTGTTTTTACATTGACCAAGATGCTTTGCGCCAAGACAGAAAAAAATGAGAAATGTATTTTTTGATTACAACAACCGTAAAATCGTTAAACGATTCATTGGATACAAGCCTTTTGCGTCAAATACCATTAATTAAATTTTAGTTTATTTAGTAAACGTTTGTAGAATTCATGTGTTTCGCCTTAATAATGATGTGGTTATCAAATCTATTAGATTTTATTTTATTTTAAAGAATCTTAGTACCCTTTTTGATAAACATTTAAAGATGGACAAACATATTACCATCTATTTCGCTTATTGAACTTTCAATTAAGAAACATCAGCAGAATCAATCGTTAATTTTCTACAGACTTGTATTATTGTAACACGCTCTTCAACGGCATTCCTTCTAAATACCTTGTCAGTTTTCAGAGGATACAAAATTGATCTGCCAGGCTCATTTTCCAAACCCCCAAGTTAACCCACACGTCCCCTGTCATTAAAGAACTCATCTGGCTCACTGTGAAACAACGCATCCACTACCACATTCTCGTTAATATGTTTAAATCTCTCTGTTGTGTTTCTCCAAAATACCTTTGTTCGCTTATCCAAACTCGTCAGATAGCTACTTACTATGATGTTCCTCGAACACGCACAGTTATCGGTGACAGGGCTTTCTCTGTTTAAGGGTCTCGTCTCTGGAATAGTCTGCCTCCCATGATAAAGAGTATCAGTTCTTCTGCCACTTACAAGAAGTCCCTGAAAACCTACCTTTTTCCCCAAATGACCGGTTATCATCGTAAAAGACATCGCAATGATGGTTGTCTTATTTCTTGCACATGTATAATGCTTTCATATTGCACTCTCGAAACTTTCCTGATGAAACAGAAATAATCGCGAATGCATTTCGAAAGCATGGGAGCAATATATCTAAGAATAAAGTAGGAAACAAAGAGGCCGATGTTTCTATAACCATCGTATTCATTATTCTAACTGCTTACCTAAATCCGCGTCGGTGTTCAATGATCAAATGTATTATCACTGGGGACATTTTAACATTGACTATGTAAAGGGAGATGGTTTCCTTTCCGTAAAATGTTATCTTAACTGTGGTGTTTTGAATTTGTAATCAAGCACATTTTATGTGAATAGTAAGTCTATGCTACGTTTACTTAATGTCATAATTCAAAAGATTCAACGCCACTTCTTCAAATGATAAAGTTCAGATACATTTGGAAGTTCCTATTTACATTTGTTCTACGCTCCGTTTTAACTTTCTTCCTCTTTTTAACAACCATGTCCAAAATTGTCAATGATATTATTCTTCTGTCATGTATGCTGGAAATTTAATGATCTTACTTTTTAGCCAAGCTTGTATTATTCTTTGATATTTCTTCTTTCGATTTGTTAGTACATCATCAAAAAAGAATGATTCTATTTGAGACCAAATAACAACGGTATCATTCTTTGTATCTGACATATATAAATTGACTATGACTGCTATTATTTGGTGTTTCTAAAAGCTATATCATAACAAACAGTTGATAGGACTTTATATACAACTGTTGCTGGACTGGATTTTTAACAAATTAAGTAAACACATTTATGTTTATTGCAATGATTTGAAAGAAGAATGTTTTTCTTGTTTAATTTCAACAGAATGTCCAGATGGTAGAGTAAAACAACCTTCACATAGCGAAGCAAACAATCAATGCAAGACAGTAGTAAATTAGCCCAGTCGTTTTGGATTTAATTATTAATATCCTCAAGGACATATGTTATTCATGTGCTTAATGCCACACCATCTTGCATACTAGATGCGGCGAAGTAATAAGCAATGTTATTTACACCATATAGGTAATTTGTTTTGCTTGTGTGCAGTTAAAGATGGCTTAACATTAATTACATCAATTTTACTTAGACCATTTTTCTTTCTTTGATTAAAGCTTTTCCCTCCCAAGGCCAGATTAGCATCTAGTAGTGAATTTCGCTGTTTAAATATTAAAAGAAGTCGTTTTTACATAAACCAATGATCTCTATAACAAATTCTTTGCAAACATACATAACCACCAACGCTCATACCATTTCCTATATAAAAATAAATTTTTTATGTAGGCCACTCCCCTTGATTATGAAAGAAATCAATCGTATTTTAATTGGTAGTTTAATATGTCCAGATACCCAAAATTACAATGTAATAAAGGCAGTATCTATTACTACAAAATTTTGAAAAAGCCAAGTCCGAATGCTCCAACTTTTAATCAAAGTATTGGTAAATTATTTTAATAATCCATGTGAAATTTTACGACTGAAACCGGTGTGAAAGTAATCGTAGTCCCCCATAAAATGGTAGTCCGCCTTCCATAGACCATAACGGAATAAAGCGTGAAACTAATGTTGCGAGAGAGTTGTTAGCCTATACTTTACTGTTGAACCCGGAACAATAAGAACGGGGGACTTACATTACTGCTACACCGGGTCAATTTTGGAAATATAGAAAAAATGTGTTTCTACAAAGTCTCTGAGAAAAAAGTCTTTTGAATTATCCTTAATGAATGTGACAGCTCGGCCAAAGTCTTTCAAATAACCGAAAATGTTGAGAGACATCATGCAATTTAGGACAAAATAACACAAGAATTCTATGTTTGATATGTATTTCAATGTTATAATACAATTTTCTTATATAATTAAAAAGAATATTTATAACTACTACCTAATACTTACCCATCTTTTCGTTCTTTATTTTTTCTTTACAATTGCTGCCTTGATTAACTGATGCCATGAATTTATCATATCCAAACAGGTAAGCTTTATATTATATGTAATTGTACTATTTGTAGGAGTTTCAAAGTTTTTTTTTAATTATTATTTGGGAATACTAATGATACGTAATGAATTTAATACGATGTTACAGAACTTATTTTTCCAAACCTATGTTAAAATAATTATAACTTGTTTGAACTTCACTGCATGTATATGTTTTAACCGTACACTTGGACGATTTGGATTATATTTAATTTTGTTTTAACCCCATTTGCATTTAATCATTAAACTGGTAAGAAAAAACAATGGCAATCTTTAAATATAAATCAGTTTGGAAAAAATGCTTTTAGGGAGTTTGTTATTATGTGAACTTGTAAACAAACACGCATTGCCAATAGAGTAGCGTAAACAGTGTATAAATCAAACCAGACAACTGACCCTACCAACCGGAAAGTGAAGTCGGTACATTTTACACCACATGTAATTATTTGTCTTAAACTACTAATAATGAGGTAGTGCCCTGTGAATTGAAATTATGAATTCTACAATTAGTATGTAAAATGTAACACCAGATTGAGTAATTCTTATGCCGTGTTAATACATTTATACGCATTCGAAAGATGCCCATTTTGATTACATAACACTTTGGAAAAACAATTCAGGTGAAATACCAAACATATCTGTGTTGCAAAGTACTTTAACCTTCGACACCAGATGGAATAGTGCAAAAATTACATTGTACTACTTAAATATTACGATACTTATTCATTAAAATATAGCAACAAAATGCGTATTATCTTGCTATCTCCTTAATTTTGCTTCAGATCCTTAAATGTCGATTAAATCGACATGTGGTTTACACATACCTTATTTTAATTGTGTTACTAAGAAGGGCACAGAGTGTGCATTTGTACTTTAGGTAGACACGCTAAATTTCCAATTTCACAATTCCGTTCAACTTTTAATTCTTTCTATGTGTAACACCTAGCGTAATTATTATTTGATGTCATAATATTGTATGATTAATGTTCCCGATAAATTTTCACATCTAATCTGATATGACAATAATTTAATAAAATATAAGCCCACAAGCTAGATATGTGTATCAATGCATGCAAGTTTTCTCCTGAGTTAATCTTGGTCAAACCAAGAAGCAAACCGACAAGCAATTACAGACACTACCAACGTATTTTCTTTTTATTGTAAGGATAAATTACGATTCTTCATACAAACTTTATCACCGGCAAATAAGCATCAAACATTTCCAACATTGACATGCCTTAATGCTACTGTTGGATTTAAAAATGCAAATAGTTTACTAGGAGATCTATTTGTTGCCTTTAACCCTTAAAAATGCGACTTTTGATCTTTACTGAGCTTCAAAACAAACGTGCTGTACATTTTCATCCAATATCTTTCTTTTTATGTGTCGATTTAATTGCACCTGACACACACAAAGAAGATCTGAATGAATATTGAATAGTTTCGGAAGCCTTAATTTAAAGGACACAAAAAGCCCTTGAAAATCAATCAGTACGGAGAAGAGTCTGCTCAACTGGAAGAAACTGGCTTTCGGATTTTAATTTTATTTCCATGTCTGTGTTTAAACCAAGACACATTAACATACAAGCAACATTGATAGCTCGTTTGCTTAATCGCGAATTTTGAAATCAAAATCTTGTTAATAGTACCCACTTCAATATGTTTAATTGTTGTGACATGTCACACAACTTTAACTTTTGCTTTGATTTGAATTAAACAACATATGTATTACTTATTCATTTCATTGTAGACATCAGTGTAGTGTCTACTATTACTTATACAAATTCAAATCAAACGAGAAAAGATTAATGATTTTTGAGGAATGATTCTACCACGTATGCGACTTTTCAGATCCTAACGGCCCTAAAGTCGGCAAACTTCATTTTGCGCTAGAGGTGAAAATGCATTTACATTTAAAGGCTATATTTATTGAAATTGTGTTTTTTATTAGATTCTGATGCATTCGTCCAAACACATGCACATTTTTATTCAGTAAAACTTGTGTATGAAAAAAATCCACATCTTAGAAGGACCATCAGCGGAAAAGTATATAGCTTACTGTTATTTGAGTGCGTTTATTCCTGTTTCATCTTTACTCGATGACAAAATTCGACTGACCATAACTTGACTTGTATAAGTCGGGTAAAGTTCACCGAAGTGTCATTTTAAACCTGAAAACATGAATTTGGCAGATACGTTTAAAAGTGAAAATGACCAAAGACCGACTTTACGACTACTTCGAGCTGGACGATCACATACGTTGCGTCAACCTGACCTAAATCAGAAGGCTATTATATGAAACATTAATCGCTTTCTAATTTCATCTATTTAAAGCAATAAATTCAAAAATGCTTCAACTCTGTGAGGCTAAGTCATTATCAATTAATTCAGTCGGTTTCTACAAAGACGTTATCTATATTGCCTTGAGATCAAAGCAGAATACTAAAGACAAGAATATATAAATTTCTGTGAAATTAATGTTGACGCTGTATACGTATATTCTACATAATCAATATGTTACATTGTATGTTATCAAATAGAACAAATATTTTTGTAAGAACAAAAAATCAAATGGTATTATCATAACATTAAGAAAGTTTGACATTAACCAGATAAGTAAAAATAAAATTGAATTTAAATACTCAAATGAATAATGTTTAACAATTTTATTGTATGTATATTCATCATAAGTTTATGATTAAATAGAAATGTATTTTTTATAAGAAATCAAATCAACTGTCAGTTTTTATTCATGTACCCTATTATGAAAAAAGCCCATAACGGGGTTGACCTCTCATCTAAAATGGTAATCAAATATCTTTCAAAATTGGTTTGTTTTGTAAATACAGAAAACATAAAACATGAAGTTATACTATGAAACTGTTTCCTTCTTTCTGTTCATCAAGGATAAATCGTTTTTTACAATATGATTGGTCACCTGATAAAAATTGATTAATATCGAAGTCGTCATCTTATGGCATACTTAAGCATACCTGAGGGCACAGTATGTTTATGTACTGTGTGTCCCGGATGAAGTCATCTGACATATTGTTGCTTCTGAGGGGTTCCTGAAGATTTATAGTGTGATCTTGGCTTTCCACAATTTCAATAAAAGCTGTAATTAATCCGTTTAAGGCTGTTTGTACCTAATTGCGTTTTAAACCAGTTTTCCAATGCGATGTCTCAATCTAATTACCTTTTGAAAATGTCCCAGTTCCATGAAAATTATAGCAATAGGGTTAATCCTTGTTTTCTATTAATACAGACAAAGCAATGGGCTAGAAATTTCTCAAACAAGGAAAATAGTATCTTATATATATCTGAATCGAAAAATCCCATGTAGAAAAATGCAATATTATAGCTCACCAATGCAACAAAAAAATTTGAGATGAAATCAGAATGGCAAATAACTGCGATTCCAGGAAGAATCTTTATTACGAGAACTAAATTACCTCTAATTTGCAAAATAGATAATGTAAGCAATGATTTACGTCTTTTTAATCATTTCGTTCACAATTTATTTTTACATTTAAGGGTACCGAATATATACTTAAAATTATCAACTTATATTCTAATAGACGGTTAGTATCACAGACATGTAATGGGACAATACAGTGTGTCCCAGAATGAAGTTATCAAGATTTCAACGCCACACAATTCAAAAACCAAATAATTCCAGTCAATGAAACTTTGTGACAATCATGCCTAAATTCTTGACTTGCTATGGTGCAAAAATGAAGAAAATCCATGCATTAGTTTTCTAGAAATGGGCATTTAAAGCTCCATAGGGGTCTGGACACTTTTCCCAGTTTGGGAAAGTTGTATATGAAAATTCCACAGAGATTTGCAGCATAACCATCTTTACAGACAGTCATGATAATATTTGTCCAATTAAAAGTGTCTTTGTTTTAAAGATTATGATTTACCTAAATCTGGTTCTTTTTCGTATGTAAAATCATTTAACATAAAATTATTTTATTAGGAAAATCATTCAGTGGGCCATTTGAAAATACGCTAAAGGGCTATTTAACTGGTAGCAGTGGTTGTGGGAATAAGGTCATTAAAAGCAAATATAACACCTCATTGGTCAATGTACGTGTAGAAAAGGGTTTCATGATTGACCAATACCTGGAAAGTGCAGATATCATTGAAATAATGGAAAGATTTATTTAACATTTCCAGGAGCCAGATATTCCCACTGCATAAGTAGTCCATCTTAAAAATGTCAGAAAATAAGAGGCTTATGGTATCAGACATGAAAGAGGGAATTTAAAAAAAAAGGAGCGTGTGGACGCAAGAAGCCGACTTAACATTCTGCTGAACCTTTATTAGGATTCCAAGGCATCATCAAGGAGAAGCAACATGCGAAACAAAACAGAAATGTTGGTAAAGATGACATCCTAGCTTACATACTTCAGCTGCAAAATTACCGCTGGATTTTTACAACCTCTCCGAACTGGGAAAAGTGTCCAAACCCCTCTGGAGCTTCAAACGCTCACTCCCAGATGATCAATGCATGAATTTTCTTTATTTTTGCACCAAAGTAAGTAGAGGTATCAAGCATGATTGTCACTATTTTTCAATGTCTTGGGTATTTTAGTTTTTGAATTATGTGGCATTGAAATCTTGATAACTTCATTCTGGGACACACTGTAGAAGGTTCGCCTGCTCAAGCCAAACGATGTTCAAATATCGAAAATCCAAAAAAGGTAATTCAACTGAAAATAGTTTACTACAAACAAATCCATTAGAGGTTTTCCTGAAAAGTCACTTTATTTTAAGTTTCTTCAAAATCTAAAAGTGAAAAGACGTAATAAACTAGGGTGAAGTTGAAATAAGGTAGTAACCTTATGCTGTCTCTAATTTCAATAACTGTAATCCTTTTATATACTTCCATTATTGTGTTACAAAGAAGAAGCACTTAATGAATATTAAATACTTTCTGAACTTCTCGGGTATTTTAACAAAAAGAAGATGAAGATCAGAACCCTAAAGCATCTGCTCAGGTGTAAGACTAGCGATCTCTTGTTTTCAAAATCGCTTCTGTTGGCCCGTATTCTTTTGTATGTAAAACATTAAAGCCGAGATAATAGTATCAGTAGTTGCTCTAAAGAACAAGCGATTGTTTTCAGCCACGTTTAAAACAGGGAGCTGTTCTACGCCTTATTTTATGATTTATGTTAGATTATTTATATAAAGGAACATATGGGATCATACTTTCCATTCGTAAAGTTACTTGATACATGATTATGGGAGACAGAGACATATTTTAAAAGCAGAAAAGTTCAAATTGACCTGGATTTAGCTAATGCTTGTTGTATTTTTATGATACAACATTGCGAATTTTATATGTTTTATTCTTCTCGTATTACATTACGTCTTTACTTATAGATATCATATTTTTCTTATTCATTTTAGGATATGTTTGTTACCAGCCTACCAATAATGCCTATATTTTGACGATAAGATTTCAAATAAAGTCATTTATTAGTGACCTGTTGTTGCATGTGGACATAATATATGTGAGATCACTTGAGATTATTTGCTATTACAAGAATTTGGTTGTTAAATATTCTTTTCCGTATTCTTTTATTAAGTATTTCGCACTATGACTTCGGGCAAATCTCTCCGTTATTTAATTTGTTCCAGTAAAAAAAGTTTTACAAAATCTATAACATAAAAGCCGACATGATTGACTTTAATTGCAATACTAAGTTTGTATCCGTTTGTTTTTCACCACATTTATAAATATAATATGGATGTATAGTCAATGTTTCCCTAGGCTACATTAATCAGTGGTGATGATTTTATATAGATACTCATAAATAAATTATTTAAAAAATCATGAAAACGGACTTCTAAATCTGTAGCTCCAAATGAAACCAACTAGATAAACATGCATGCAAAATAGTGAGATGTGACAAAATAATTTCTTATTTTCGTATTGGTTTCGTTGAATTCATTCAGATTTCCCTCCAGCATCCATTTGTAAGATCTGAACGGCTTGCCCTTTTTTCTTCTGATTTGAAAACAATTGGTTATTCCGGAGGTGTACTTTGAAGCTAGTTTTGTTCTTCTTTCAATATGCTCAAGGCCTTATAAAGTGGGCGCAATTCGATATCTTATCATCCACAAAAAATCGAATTCAAATCTCACACAACGAATTGTTTCTCAAAATAGTGTTTCAAGGTTTCTTTTAATCGTTACACGTCTGTAATAATAAACTTTACTCTAATCTCTATTATGCAAATGAACTGGAAGAAGAATTTTAACTCACGTATGTTCTCTAGACATATGTTACAATTAGTTTGAATTAAACAATTGTGTGGTGCTCTGGCATAATGAGCGGAAAGTCGCGATTTTCAAAATTGAGTTTATGTTGTATTTTAATTCTCTATTATCTCAGCTTTCCAATGATATATAATATGTCATACTTTCTTTCTACAATTTTCATTTAGAGATCGAAATATAAAACAGTCCACTCAAAATCTGGCAGTAAAAGATTGTCGTAAATCGATTCTAAAGTTACTGATTACTATAGTGCATATAGCAAAACGCGATCAATTACCCGTGAATTATTGCACTTCACGGCATAAATGACCTTCAAAACGCGAAGTGCAGATTAACACGTATGTACTAATGCGTTTTATGTTAAAAAACGAAATTTGATCTTTTCACCATATTTTTACTTTAGCAGCCGTTTATTCAAAATTTTCAATCGCGACTTTCCGCTCATTTTGCCAGAGCACCACACAATTGATTAATAACCAGTTTGTGACTCTTTTTAATTGCTTGCGAGAAATCAAAATACAAATATTAAACCCTTTACATTTAGAGATTAAAACACCAGGTTTAAAACTGTTAATAAAAGTACTGTAGATTATTCCTTTATCTGGCATTCGAAACCTTACCGGGTCATTTAAAACAATCACGGGCAAGAATTTCGGAGTCAGAATATTTTTCATCGAATATGAATAATTCAAATATACTGTTAAATAAAAAAATATATTTGCAACCATCTTCTCATCTTGAGTGAGCATGTCTCAAATTGTCTCATTTTGAGTGAGCAGGTCTTAAATATTCTCATTTTGATTGAGCAGGTCTCAAATTGTCTCATTTTAAGTGAGCAGGTCTCAAATCTTCTCACCTTGAGTGAGCGTGTCTCAAATTGTCTTATTTTGAGTGAGCAGGTCAAAGATCCGAATAGAAGCGCTAATTACATGGATAATCCCCATGTTATAATAATAATAATAATATGATAATCTGCAGGTTATTTAAAGCACATTTCTCATAACGGCACATATGCCAATGTGAAAAATGTTTCACCATTGGCACATGATCATGAGTGCACATGTTTCTCGATCGCACGCAACACGTAAAACACTCACACTGGTATATCTGACGAAAAGGATGAGAATTGGGATTTTCCAATTTATTATAGATTTAATTATAACATATAATGGGATTATAGTATTTAGATATGATATGTCATAGAACTTAAAATAATTCACAATTGTAGTATTGGGAACTTCCTCAGAACTATTAATTAATGAAATGATTCTATAAACAGAAAGAACAGCTGTACTTACAAATTACCTTACTTTTATACATATATTTGCAAAATCTTGTAAAAGGGAGACAGCTCAAATTGCACGTGATAAGTACACGCTAGTTATCATTTGTAAGCTGGGTAAACGTAGAGCGTAAAGCTGGTAGTTAACATATTAAATAATCAATTGTACAAAAAACAAAAAGAACGTTTCATGTAATGAAAGCTAGTGGCAAAACAGAATAAATCAATTTGTCAGGCACCCGTACCTTTCAAATATTGTTGATATAAGCTCCTGATTTGAATTTTTAAGTAGATTAAGTTATTCATATAAGAATTAAATCAGCCAATTTATGTTTGTTTGCTCACAATTGATTCATAATTATCTGTTAGATGCACATTCGTAACATATTGATGTTGCAATGTGTTGGTATTAAAGGGGCATTGGACAAGTTCAGCATCATCCCCAAAACTTTTTCCCAAGCATTTTGAGATTTTTGCATCATTTGAAGTATTACCGGTAATAATGACAGCATGGAAAGTTTCATTGTCAAACTCAAACCATATATATGAAAATATTCATATATATTTTTATTTTGGATTATCGTTGTCGACGATAAATACTGCCCTCTATTGTTGATTTTTTAAAATTGGTCTTTTCAGAAGATGTAATGCAAACTCCAAATTTCTTTTGATTTATCTGCAATCTATGATAAGAAAGGAATGTTTTACAAACAAATGTTGGTCTCTTTCTTGATTTAAAGCATCAATAAATACATTTATAGCATAGCCTCAAACCCAAGATCAACAAACAAAAGAAAATTCAAAATTTTAGAATTTTCTGAAGGTTTTGATCAACATTTTTCCGATATCTGGTAATTTATTGTAATTTTCTAACATATGAAGTGTAAATCATACGCAAATAAAATTTAAAATTTTGTCCAATACCCCTTTAAACATTGGATGAACATCGACAGAATGTTATGGCATTTATTATATAGGGTCATGTGTAAATGAAGTAGAACTGTTTGAAGTGATGTTTGTTTGTAATTTCTATGGTAATAAACACAGTCAACTTACAACCCAACACCACTACAATATAACCTTACACATTTTTTCATCAGAAGCTTTGGAGATCAGTAGTTTCATATATATTCAACCAAAGACCTTTGAACCATGATCCAATATCCAGCTATGACAAGCCACCAAGCTTAAGCATTCTAACCCTAACCGAAGGGTTTGGTACTTTGGTACTAAAAACTAAATTTGTCATATTCTGTTAGCGATCTGCCTGTTAAAAGGGGTACATGTTTAAAGACAAAACAATCAATATGATGAGTTTTACTTTTTACTGTTGTGAAATTTAACGATGAAATCTAAAATTCAATAAGATGGTAAACTCTTAAACGTCCTTATTTTTAAACGTTCTACAATGTCAAGCGACCTGAATTATAAGTTGCATGTAGATCTCAGCATGCGTTGGATGTTAAAACATGATATCTCAACATCCGAGTGACTTACATCTATCCCATCAAAATGCCATTGAACTATGATTTCCAAATATCTAAAGTTTGTTCAGCGAAATGCAATAGGAGTGCTATATTTCAAATCTCATAGTTTACACAGGGTTAGTGCTTCATGATTGTTATCTTAAGAGAGTATATTATTACCATTAGATTTTGCTTGAATATAGTTTTACATAAACGTCCCGAATGAAGCGTTCAGGAAGCTGCAACCTATACTGTCTGTACTGTGAGAGTAATAGAGTTAAAGTTAAATGTTTTATTCTTATATATATAATAGTGTAGTGAAAAAATGTTCAATAAGACATAACTCGTAACAATTTCATAATCAATGATCTAACAAGAATACGAATTCACCATCCATGAATACTTTATTCTGTAAGAGCATTATACATAAGTTAAATGTTTTATTCTTTAAATGTTTTATTCTTATATAATAGTGTACCGAAAAAATTTTCAATAACACATAACTCGTAACAATTTTATAGTCAATGATCTAAAAATAATAGTAATTCACCATCTCTTGATACTTTTGGGCGAATAGTAATTCACCATCTCTGGATACTTTTGGGCGGTCCAAAGTAACGTTTGTGACAGAAAATTGAAAAATTTATCTTTTAAATGGCCATAGTACCTAGCATAAACATTATATACGACTTTGTTGTTGATAATGGTCCTCACTGGTGGGATCAAGATATTCAGGTGTTTAAAGATTACAATAATTGCCAAAATACTGAATGAAGTTCATGTAACGTTCGGTAACGTTTATGACATCGTACGGAAATGTGTTTTTTGTGCTCCAAATGTCTCCAAAGTAAAAAAATTCTCTGACATGTTTGCGATTATTTTATTGCGCTTTTTACAGATGATAGGTGATATATTTACAAATATTTCATGAAAGTGGTAGGAAATTCTATCGTCAGAATTTCTTTTAATGCAATGTTTTGTTTGGTAATGTTTGTGACATTTTGGTGTACCTTTTTGGTAAGGCCTGACGTCACTAGAATTCCTGTTCTCAATAAGAAGTTATGTTCAGAATTGCCCACCTAGAAATGTGGTATGTTTTGATTCTTGTAACTCAATTGTAAGTTTTATATACTTTTAGTTGAAACTGAATACGAATTGGATGTAAACATAAAATATTATTTGACCTAGATGTTCTAAATATACATATATCGCAAAATCGATTCGGTGAGAAGTTCTCAAACAGGTGAGAAAGTCTAGTAACACCTCGCCTAACGTTTGTGACATTTCTGAATTAAAACGTGCTCATTCATGCATTGATAGAAAAACTTTGAACTTTTTGACTAGAAAATACTTTTCACGTACCAAGTAACAAGCGTATGACAGAAAAACCGGCTTACGTGGTCGAATAAAAAAGCTGATTTTTGCCTTGAAGAAAAAAAGTTTCACATTCACTGGAATGAGCCTTTTGATATATCACATGGTTCCTTGTGGTGAAGTAAGTAAGACTACTTGTATTTAACAGATGTATTTGATGAGCTCTTAAAGTTTTGAAGTATCGTGATTATTGTCGGCGTAGGTGAGATACCACCTAATAAATCTAAAGTGTCCAGAACATTGAATATCAGTCCTGATGAATTGTTACTGTCCATCTCAATCGAGCCGTAAATGCAGCAAGCTTCATTTTGCGCTACAGTTTAAAATACATGTCAAGGTTTTAAATTGCCGAAATTGATTTTTTGACATATTAACAATCCTTATGCTTACTTCAAAACACATGCAAAGTTTCATCTCAAGAAAATAGTCGGAAATGTTTAATTTCTGTATATTTTGATGACAATCAACATAAACTATTAGGCTTACTGATGTTTGAATGCGTTTATCTCAGTTATACATTTTACAACCTGGCAACCTCTGACGGACCATAACTTGAATTTTGGAAATGGAGTAAAGTTCATTAAGGTGTCATTTGCATGGTCTTTGCAAATATATTCTTTTAAAAATTGATAACGACAAGATGTTGCATATACGGCTGGTTTGGATAGACATTCATTCACATATGTGTATACATTAATTCTCACTGTAAAGAGATTCTTCTGGGAAAGATACACATGTCTTGTTACAAACATTAGCACAGCTTTTATAAGAGATTTAGGAGACGCTACAAAACTCACCACCGCGATAGTTCCGGACGGTTGATATTGTTTGGAACTGTAATAGCAACCGATCAGATTCGGCGCGCCGGTTCAGGCGGTCAACCATCGAATGTGGTTTGATGCGGCCACTTAACCTATTTATGATTGTGTTTATGATGGATTGGAAACATTTTTTGTTTGTATTTGTATCGCGCTTAACTGTCCAGGGTGTTTTACACTAAACAAAATGCAAGTGTGTTCTATTCGTGACCGAAGACGACTCTAAATTTGCCAAGCGATTCGTTATAAAATGTAAGAGGTAGATACAACGGATAAGGCACTGGTTCTTAATATGAAAACAATACAGTAGCATGTAGTCCATCCTGTCTATTTCATAATATTTAGCACCTGCACCAGAATATTAACTAGAAAATTAAATTCTTAATTTAATATGAAAAACAAAAAGATGCATTCATCCAATTTTCAACGTTTTTCAATATTTCAATCTTATTTATACTAATCATAACACCAGAAGGCCGCTACGTCTTTTCAATTACCAATTCTAATTTCATACAAATATATCATGAGTATTTACAATAACGAAATATGGTCTTCTGCATTCTGAAATTCGTATAAAATCCCAATACAAGAAAGGAACTTAACTTGAAGGTGCAATCTTTAATTTAAAAAGTAAAGTTTAGTTTTACGTTTTAACTAAAATTAAATCGATTTGTAGGCTGTTATTCTAGTCTCAAATGATGCATCTCTTAGAATTATGCAAAGTGTACTTTGGCAACAAGAAGTGTATAGAAGTTAACATGCTTTAATGAAACTTTAATGGAGTCTTTATATTTAAGATGTTTATATAATTTTATCAACAGTTAACGGCTGTTAACTTTTTGAAGAAGCGGTACTTACACAATCAATATTGCCAGAAATTCTTTTAGATAAAGACTTGATAAGTGTGTTATCAAACTTCTTTTGCGAATTTCCTCTATTATTTATATTATTTGCTAAAAGAAGGCACTTAAATTACTTTCGACAACCAATGAACGTATAACAATCAAGCAATATCTGGTTATATATATTTTCACATCTCACAAAAATTCAGGATGCAAGATATTAACCTGTCATTAAAAAAGCAATGAATAATTTCATTATTTCATATGTCAGTATAAATATAGTATTCCCAAGATATGATAACAAAACTACTTACAACCAATCAAAATGCCATGGAACTAAGCTTTAAACATAACAAAAGAGTCAATGGTGAAATTTAATACTCTCTAGATATGCTGTAATCGGTAGCTTGAGTTCCAGTATCACCATGATTACATATTAGTTAACTGTTAGTTAAACGTTTATTTGCAGCAGAAAGGCAAAATAAAAACATTATATTTTGTTCCTGATCGATATAAATTGAAAAATTGCTTTGCTTTTAAAAATTGTCAATTGTTTCTTCTATACATCATAATAACCATATATGCTCGTTCTATTCAACAAGTGATTTTCTGAATGTATATAGACTTTGGCACTTATTTCATACTTGCGTGCTAAAAACGGTTGAAAAAAATGATATTCTCAATGTATTGTGGCGGAAATTCTGACGAGAGAGTGCGATGTTTCTATGACGTAATATTTTAGCGTTGAGCATTTAGTGATGTGCGCCTACACTTGTCGAGTAAGATTTAGTATAAAAGCCAGTGTAGCAATACAATCTAGGCTGAATCGTCTGGATAACCCCAGAGCCCCAATTAAACTAGCACTGAAGTTGTTGAGTGGGTTGAATGGCCACACGCCCTGCCATCTGTGTATGTTAAAGCTCACAACCAAAATTTCATGACGCCGGAATTATCAAATCGATAAACTGTCTTTGCCGGTGCCTTGTATTTAAAAGAAACACCGTTACGCCGTAGAGTATTTTCGCCACAGTATATAGCTTTGCCGCTTATTTCTTTGATGTTTTTCGGTCATAGAGTAAAATGATTTGCCAACTTTTTGAAGTAAATGTATTTAATATTACAAAAGGCTTATCAGATAGCAAACAGTTAAATTGAACCAGAAGATATGGTGCAAGAAATAATAATGTAATGATAATAAATAATAAATGGATATTTTTGATCTTTCCTGCGCTTTAAAGAACTATAATGTAAATTCTCATGAACATTTTGCTTTTATTGATCGATATTTTTGCAAGTAAAATTCACAAAGAAGGTCTTAACGAATAGTGAATAGATTCGGAAATTCTTCTCGTACATTAAACAAAATGCTCTTGGAAATCAGTTCGGAAAACCATCTGCCCAGATGCAAAAAGCTGGCTTTCTGAATTTCGTTTTATATTTGTTTATATTTTCTGTAAATTTATCTATATACGTGTCTGTTTTAGAAAAACAGAATATGTAAACATACAAGTAAACAAAAATGCTGTCAGTTTGCAATACAAAAAAAAATCAAACCAGATTCATGTTTGTAGTACTTTTGTTAATGTGATTGTTATTTTAACACAACTTTGACTTTTGCTGGGACTTGAATTTTAAAAGTCATATGTTTTATCAATTACTTAACGACATCAGTCTAGTTATTAAATATACAAATCTAAATCTAATGAGAAAAGATATGTGATTTTCGAGTAATGTTTCTACCATATCTGTTTGTGTCAACCCAACCTAATTCTAAAAGGCATTTTAATGTAACATTAATAACCTGCTAATTTCAAACTATGTTGACAACTTCGTAAGGTTATGTCATTATCAATTAATTCAGTCGGTTTCTTCTAAGTTGTTTTGTATATTGCCTTGAGATTTAAGCAGAATACTTAAAGCATATGTATTTTCAGGATCTATGCTTAAAGACAAGAATAAATTGCACGATGAAGTAAATGTTTGATGCTGCATAATTACAAATACGATATCAAAAAAAAATTAAACATTTATATCAGACCGAAAATTCAACAAAGCTCGAAAATAAAGCGGATAGTTAAAAGAATAAATTTGAAATACGCAAATAATGTTTCCCGTATGATTATACATTTTATTTCTCAGGTTAAATATAAAATATTTTTATTTATGTTTAAATATGCTTTTTTATCTGTCATAAATGCAACTTATATTTGCATACTTGTAACTTTAAAACCAAGAAAAAAAACGTGATATTTGTTTCGTATTTGGTGACACCCTTTGACCTCTTATCTATAAAAATTGCACACCTATAAAAAGTGGTATTATTAACAATGTAAAAACAATAAAAATGATACTATCAAGTTGTTTCCTTTTGCGTATCAAGGGAAATCGTTTATACAACAATATGTTTCAATGTGGTGCATACTGGATTGGCTCTCTGATGCCGGTTGATAAATATCCAAGATGTCATCATGTGACATGCTTAAGAACACCTTAGGGCATAATCTGTCTATGTAGCTGTATCACTATAAAAAAAAAACCCGGTACTTCATGTACAAATAAATATTGTTATTTGTATTTTACTTTTACCTCTTTCCATTTTAAAGTGATGTTAGTACATTTTCAGTATTGTTTAGGGAATTAAAAATGCAACAAGATAAAATTGACTAGGATGCGATTTCATTACATCGTAACCATTCTTCTGAGTAGTTTTGTTTTTTGTAAAGCGGTATTTATTAACGTCAACAGTCTTTAAAGAATTTAATGGTAATTTTTTTTCGGATAAATAGTATGTTTGATTTGATATAACTTTATCTATTATAGACAATTTCTTAGGATATTTGTACAAAGCCGTTGTCAAGGTGATGAAAATTCGGACGTTAACTTACGAGGTCCATAATCCATTTTCTAGTGACGTGTTATAGTTTCATTTGTCCTTTCAAGTCAAACGTATAATAGTCATCACTTTAATTATTGTAAACCGATGATGATATATACAGGCCTGTAACATCAAATTTATCTCATGCACATCAATTACCCTTTTTTAATGAAAATTAAAATAATATTTTCATACTCATCGTAAAATCCATCGACAAGAAAGCTTCTACCTTTAAGTATCATGTTGACTGACTTCATATGTAGGATACAATAAAAACAATAAATATGGGCATATTTTCTAATTACCTCTGAGCAAAACATGAATATCTTGCTGACGTTATTTTGTATTTTGATTACACAGGTAGGAGTTATAATCAAGTTTTGCTTTTTACAGTATAATATACCTTGAAGTTCTGTAACTCAACACGACTGACCATTCGTGCCTTACATCGGTTGCAAAAATGTTATCGGCAGATCTAATCTTTGAAGTAAAACAAGACGGTTTGGTCAAGTGTGGCTCCACAAGTAGATTACTATAAATGTAAATAATACCTATCGTTTGCCAATCTTTGTTTGTAACTTTAGATACGGCTGTACAGCAATCAAGATAGGATGTTAAAGACATCGCGTCACATAAAAACAGTCGTAAGCACCAAATTGAAATATAAAATTAAGCAGATCGAATAATCTTTGCTTGTAAATAAACACACTAAAATTGTTTGCCCATTGTAAATTACATCAGGGGTAAGAATAGCTTTGAATCCGATTCAATACATTACCGATTATACTTCGGCGAACAAGTCTGTATTAATGTCTATATAAAGTCCTTATCAACTTATATTAAAACACCCATTATTTAACATATCTGCTTTCTTGCAGGTAACAGCAAAACAAACTTAAAAGTGATGATAATCCTTTGCTTCAATATATTTCAGTATAAAGTTAATGCTAGTGCGCTTGTATATACACTCTTAATATCGCAACGGATTTTGAAGAACTCTCTTGATGCTACATAGTTTGAATAAACAGGTGTTCATGCAGGGATTTTAATGGTCATAGGTGTCAAAATTGGTCGTTAGGTAAAAGGCTTGTAATTGTTGCAAGGCACTTCTTCATTGTTACACACATTTTGCCATGTGTTTTTGGGACAACTATGTTTTAGTATACTAACATATAGTGTCCCATAAAGTATGTGCTTGTATTTTTGGGACATTATGTGTTAGTGTGATATAAATAGCCAAATAATTGCCTATATAAGCGTAGTTCAGTAAATACATATTATATTGATGATTTACAGTTGTAAAAAGTTATTCCAGTCATAAAGTTTCTCAAATCTAAAAAATAGCAATACGAAAAGAACTTATTATTTAACGGGTTTTTTTCGGATGCAATAAAGGAAAAATCATATTCTATGTGTAAAGACACAAAATATAATCCTTGTCTATATAAATTTCATTATTTTATGTTGCTACAAAGACAAAGAGGCACTCAATGAATATGTAATAATATCGAAACTTATTGTTTTCTAATGAATCAAAACAAGATGAAAATCAAAACCCTAAAGCATCTGCTCAGGTGTAAGACTGTCTCTTTCTTGTTTTCAAAATCGGTTCTCTGGCTTTTCTACTTTTGTATGTAAAGCAAACATTAAAACTTGAGTTAATTGTATCTAGTTGTTTGAAAGAAGATATCAAAACAGAATTATTGTAATACAAATATCAAGAGATTGTTTTCAGTCACGTTTACAACACCGAGAAGCTTACATCTTTTTCAATGCTTCATGTTAGATTACATTTATATGTACTAGGCTCTTTCTTGTAAATTATGTATTTTTGACGTGATGTGAATACTTAAAGCAATAGTCAAATTCCTAAAAATAATCCTTCCAGATTTGTTTTATCGATCGAACTTAGTATAAACACAGTTATTGGAACTATTGCACATTTTAAAGTGAATAATTTGATATTGGAGAGTTTGCGATCATCCAGAACGCGAACGCGAACGCGAACGTAAACGTGAGTTAAAAATGTTCACGTTTGTGTACTCCGTCCCGTGAAACGTGGTAATCGCAAACTCTCTATTCTATAGAGTACGACGTGACCTAGAAAACAATGGCAATTAAACGACATCTTTTGCGTAGTCAAGGCGTACTTAATTTCACGATTGGGCTTGAACTCCATTTCCCATTTCCTAAAAGAGCCTTGAATTTAGGAAATAGTTACTTCTGAATGTGCAACATGTTAAACAAAGTCCTTGCATATAGTAAACTATCTGGTAACATTATGCAAATTAGATAAATATTTAAAATTATTTTTGTCTTAAACTAAATCTCTCTAATAAAAATATAGTATTCCATTTAAGCGTTCCTTAAGATAGTAAAATACAATAGACTTCCAAGTCTTTTTTTGTTGTTTTGGGCCAAACCAGAAATACATTAAACAATTCTATCAATAGCTAGTAACCCAGGCATCATGTGTAACTTCGTAAGTTTGTACCATGCAAAAATACCGCTTACTAATTATTTCAGTGGCTAAAATAAATCCTGATAACATAAATGTGATTTGTTATGCTCTAATTTGTTTCTAATGTGTAAAACGTCCTAAATTATTAAACCCCATTCCAATGTTTACTTACCAAGACACCAATAACAAAGATATGCTGTTCTTAACCTAATACATACTAACGTTTGCTTTGAAACAAAACTAGTTTGGCCAAGTATTATCCCTGCAAACATCACCCACAATGTAAACAAGACTCAGTCTAAACTAATCCATACCTGCAACATGAAATTCGATTGAGGGTGATAAAGACATCAGATCAAATGACACTTGCCACAAGCAGAATAATCCTGATTGACCTGGATTTATTATAAAATGTGTAACACTAGTATATATGATAGAACATTGCAAAATTTGATATGTTTTATTCTTTCCGTATTGAGTTTCCCAATTTGGTACATAACATATAGTAAATATTCATTTCATATTTATTTTTTGTTACCAATTTGCCAATGACAAATATATATAAGATAAAATTTCATAACAATAGTTAAACTGGCTATTACAAAGGGGAATAAATATTATACAACAATAGGTCACTTAAGTATCTCTGCTTTAAACAGTGGTTTGGTGGAGAAATGAATATTATTTTCAATATAATGCTTTTTCTATCATGTCTGCTCTTAGCTATAACTATTCAGAGATATTTACCAATGATACCTACTTGGGCGAGGCATTGGCCAATTTTTCATGTAATAATTTACTCTCTAGCGCGAAAAGGACTTCTAGAATCTATTTCTGTTTAACTACAAATCATCAAAATTAACAATCATCAACACGAATGCGCGTGTGAATGGACTGAAAAATCTTAAAATTTATAAGACCAACTATGATATGAGACTGAAAAATTAGTGGGACGTAACAACATAATTTTTGTAATAGTTATTATCCTGTATTCGTATTTAAGTACCCATTTGTAAAGTTTGAACAAAATATTTGTATTTCTTGATTTTGAAATATTATTCATTACTCCGAGAGTTTGCTCATTCTTCATTACGACAAGGCCATATCTAGTATTTTAAAAATATCTTGTTTAATTAAATTTTGTTATTCGAGTTAACATCAGGGCAATTTACGGAAAATATACCATATCAATACGTCATAAATATGTCAATATACCAAATCAATATGTCAGATATCAATCATTTATGTACATGTAGTTGATAATGTAACAGTTCTCAGTTTTTGACGGAAGCATTTCGTATCACTAGAGTGGCAAAAGAAAATTGTCTTGCGTCAAAAGAGGTTTAAGATTTAGACCAGGTATTACGACTTCCATAAAAAGACATTTTCTAGCATTTTTGAACGGCATCGGCTTTTAATATTAAAGATTCAGTTACAAATCTTACAAAAAGCCACAAATATTACAAATATTAGTTGAGGAAAATAAATTTAGCTGTGATGCAAAATTTCACCTAAACAAGCTCCAACTTTAAACCTGATTTAACTCTAAAATCTCTTTTTGTGCATACTGACAAAAGAGTCATGATTCAAGAAAAATGTGATGTGACCGTCCATCCCAAACGAGCCATAAATGCAGCAAACTTCATTTTGCGCGACAGGTGAAATGCATGTCAAGGTCGTAATTTGCCGAAATAGATTTTTTGACAGATTCACAATCTGTGTGCTTACTTCAAAAGACCCGCATTTCAAGAAGATGATCGGAAATACGAAAACTATATATTTTGAGGATAATCAACAGAAAATAAAGGGCTTGCTGATCTTTGAACGCGTTTATCTCAGTTATACATTTTACTCCCTAAAATCCTTTAACGGACCATAACTTGACTACTGGAAATAAAAAGAAGTTCATTTAGGTGTCTTATTAATCCATATTCTTTGCAAATATGTAAAAAAGTGAAAATGGCCAGAGGCTGCATTTGCGACTCGTTTGGGATGGACAGTCTCAAATGCCATAAAAAAATGCAATGAGCTCATAATAAGTACAAAACATTTATCA